>CM075860.1:44691229-44913672 GCA_037975125.1 Latrodectus hesperus
AATTGATGGGCAGTGCTACAAAGATTATTAGATGTTAATATACAAACACCTCCTCTGTGGCTCACAGACCTATGTGATGTTCGGATCGAGTCTGTAGATCAATTTGCTCATCCGCCTTGGTATAATCCAACATATACTTTTATCAATGCCTTTGCTTACTATAGAAAATCTGACACAACACCTATTGTTTTTCAGCAGCTATATTCTTCTCATCGCTGTCAGTATAAATCATACAAACCTGTATTCACAGACGGTTCTAAAACAGCAGGACATGTGGGCTGTGGAGTTTTTATCAATAATACAGCTTTTAGTCACAGCCTACATTCATCCTGCTCCGTCTTTACTACTGAAGCAAATGCCATCTGCTACGCGCTTCAGCATGTGAATGCAGATGATTGTCATGACTTTTGTATTTACACTGACAGCATGAGTATGATTGAAGCCTTGAAAAACAATAGCGTTAACTGTCATCCTGTTGTGTCGAGAATTTTCAAAGCATTGGATTCTCTTGCTGGCAAGGGAAAAGAAATTGTATTTTGTTGGATACCAAGTCACGTAGGTCTTGATGGAAACGAGAGAGCGGATGCAGCTGCAAAGGCTGCTGAAGATCCAGTTTTACCATCGGTTCCGCTCTCAGATGTGAGAAAGAGTATAAAAAGCTTTATTTGTTCCCTTTGGGAAGAATCATGGAACTTGCAGGTCGGAAACAAACTACATACGATCTTCTCATCCCTCACCTCATTATCAGTTTTACCGTTACGAAGTGCAGATGTTAGATTAACTCGCCTTCGTATCGGACACACACGTTTCACACACAGACATTTGTTCCTAAATGAACTAAATCCATGGTGTGAAGCGTGTGATGAACCATTTACTATATATCATATTTTAATTTCATGTCATGTTTTTAACCAACAACGTTAACACTATTTTAATACTGATTTTATAACATTATTTGATTTAATAGGGGATCCACCCCATAGAAACCTATTCGCTTTTTTAAGAGCAATAGGTTTCATACATTTTATTTGATTTAACTATTAAATTTTAAAATTGTACATACATTTCATTTTATAAAATTTATTTTAAAATATTATATACACAAATTTTTGTATTTTAAAAATTTTAAATGTTGATTGGGTTTTAAAAAAAAATAAATAAATAATAAAATAATTGAATAAATATTTAAAGCAACAAAAACGTCTTGGCGCAGCATGTCCAATTTTGGACCTTGCGCCATAAAACCCAACCAACCAACCAACCAACCTCTTTCGAGGCAACCACACTGAGGGAGAAGAGGAAGAAAAAGCAGAAGAGTAGAGGAGAGAAGAAAAGAAAGAAGAGGACAGATCACTAGGGTAACTCGGGATTGTGACACCCGTGTTTACCTAAAGAAGGTAAACCCCCTGAGGGGGCTATTGCTCGGGGTCCCGTCGGCCAATCTGACGCTACACAATGGGATGCTCTTGACAGCGCTACCAACCGCTAGCTTGTATGGCAAGGACCACGCATTGGATCGCATGATGTTAAGGCAGAATTTATCCCAGTTCGACTCTTTTTTCCGAAGAATGAGTCTTTTGTACTGGGCTGCAGATCGATTATACAGCGTTTTCCTGAACTTGCGCTCATCGGAGTCGGCACATTTCTGATACCTTCTCCTCAACGCTCGCGTCAAGCTCCGTAGCGTCGTCAACTCATCATCCCACCATGGAACCTGCTTCCTAGCGGTCGTGCTAGTACGAGGCCGAAGCCTTCTATTGCAGATCTCCTGCAGTACCTTTGTGATGTCATCCACCACTTCATCTAGGTCCTTGCCTTCTTTTGCTCGTATGATCTTATCGTTGAGATCGGGCGCTTTTTTATTAAAGTCTGCACCCAATCTCTGAAGGCGATATTTCCCTAGTCTGTATTTGCTCGTATTTTTGCTCTCTAAGAGCTTAGGTACTAGCTTGAAGGAGATGTAGTTGTGATCGCTCACGCAATTCTCAACCACCTTCCACGATGAGAAGGACGACTGCAGATCGCCCGTCGTCACCGACAGATCGATCCAGCTCCTTCCGTTCACAGTCTCAAAGGTCGGCATGGAGGTTGCATCATTTAATAATACGAGGTCGTTTCGAATGAGAAATTCCACGAGAGTTTCCCCTCGCTTAGTCCCTACTCTAGACGGACACTCGGGGTCCCACATATGATGCCTGGTGTTAAAGTCTCCTCCTATGAGAAATCTCCGATGGAACCGTATGATCTTATCGAGATGGTTTGGTTGGTTGGGTTTAGTGGCGCAAGGTCCAAAAACGGACATGCTGCGCCAAGAATAAAGTTAAGAAGTAGATATTTTATTTATTTTTTTTATTTATTCTTATTATTTTATTTTATTTATTAATTTATTTTAAAAACCCAAGCAACATTAAAATTTTAAAAATCAAAAATCATTGTATATATATATATTAAAATCAAATCACACATAAAAGCAAAATCAAAATATATATACTTTTAAAATTTAAAAAATGTAAATTAAATAAAATGTATAAAACCTATTGCCCTCAAAAAGGCAAATAGGTTCCTGTGGGGTGGCTCCCCAAGCAAATCAAATAAGGTTAAAATATCACAATTAAAAAAGTGTAAACGATATTGGTTAAAATATGAACATGAAATTAAAATATGATAAACAGTGAATGGTTCATCACACGTTTCACACCAAGGATTTAATTCGTTTAGAAACAAATGTCTATGTGTGAAACGTGTGTGTCCGATACGAAGGCGGGATAATCTTGCATCAGCACTTCGTATCGGTAAAACATTTAATGAGGTGATGAATGGAAATATGGCACGCAATTTATTATTGACCTGCATGTTCCAAGACTCCTGCCAAAGATCTTGAATAAATTTTTTAACACACCTTCTCACATCCAACAAAGGAATGGATGGAAGAGATGGGCCGGATGCAGATTTAGCAGCTGCATCAGCCCTCTCATTGCCATCGAGACCTACATGACTTGGGATCCAGCAGAAAATTATTTCATATCCCTTGCCAGCAAGGGAATCTAATGCTCGGAAAATTCTAGACACAGCAGGATGACAATCAAAACTACTGTTCCGCAAAGCTTCCAACACACTCAAACTGTCAGTGTAAACACAGTATTTAAAGCTATCACTTGTATTCATCTGCTGAAGAGCTTGATATAAAGCAGTTGCTTCAGCAGAGAAGATGGAACAGGATGGATGGAGGCTGTAGCTCAGAGTTTTGTTCTCAAAAACTACAGCACAACCAACATGTCCTGCGGATTTTGATCCATCTGTGAAAACTGGTGTGTACGTGATGTACTGACAGCGATGTGAGGCATACATCTGCTGGAAAACAGTAGTTGCTGTATCTGATTTTCTAAAACGAGCAAAAGGATTGATGATTTTAATCTGTGGATCATACCAAGGTGGATGAGAAAAATACTCCGTTTCGTCGAAACGGACATCATATAGGTCAGATATTAATAGATTAGATTTTGTTCGTGTGAGAAAAGGTGGAATGCTGTATGCACGAGCGTCATACAGCCTCATTAGTGCAGGTGTAGTAGGCATGGAACGTAATGGATGATGAGGGTCAGACATGATTTTTGCATAATAACTGAGAGACAGCTGCATTCGTCTCAGGTCTAAAGACAGTTGATGACATATTGCATATAGACTCTGGACGGGTGATGTGCGGAATGCGCCTGAATATATTCTCAAAGCAGAGTGATGTATTGTATCCAATCTGCATAAAACGGAAGACCTAGCAGATCCATACACAGAACACCCATAGTCAATACGAGATAAAATTAATGACTGGTAGACACGAAGTAGTGCCGTGCGATCAGCACCCCAAGATGTATTAGAAAGCACCTTGAGGATATTAAGTGATCGCTCGCACTTCTTCCGCAAATGAAGAACATGCGGAAGAAAATTCAACTTTCGGTCAAAAATTATTCCCAGAAACTTTATCTCGTTGACAACAGGGATAGGTGTATTATTTATATAGATAGTGGGATCATTATATAGGCTAGTCTTCCTGCAGAAATGGACACAATTACTCTTGCCAGGAGACAGCGTGTGGCCATTCTCAGCACACCATGCAGCAAGTTTATTAACTGATGTTTGTAGTTGTCTCTCAATTAAACGCATGTTAGAACCCTCACATGATATTTGCAGGTCATCAACATAAAGCGTGCCATAAACAGGAGGTGAAATTTGATGAAGAATGCAACTGATGTAAAGGTTAAAAAGTGTGACACTTAAAATAGAGGTTTGGGGTACACCCTCGGCTTGAATAAAAGTATTGGACATAACAGAACCAATACGAACTTTAAAACCACGGGAGCATAAAAAATTTTCTATAAATATTGGCAAATTACCCCTAAAGCCAAAATCATACATCCTACGGAGAATTCCATAACGCCACGTACGGTCATATGCCTTCTCTATGTAAAAGAAAATGGAAACCAGATGGTTCCTCCGCACAAAAGCGTTGCGGATTTGGGTTTCCAGGTAAGTAATATTATCAAGAGTGGACCTTCCTTTACGGAAGCCACTCTGATTGATATGAATATATTTATTTGTTTCTAAGACATAGATGAGACGGGCATTGACCATACGTTCGAGAGTCTTACACAAGCAACTCGTCAGAGCTATTGGTCGATAATTTGAAGGAACAGAAGGATCCTTACCAGCCTTAAGGATCGGAATCACTATTGCTTTGCTCCAAAGTGATGGAAATTTGTTTTTAGTCCAGATCCTATTAAACAAAAACAGTAAGTTCAACAGGGAATCTGGACTTAAATGGCGAAGCATTAGATAGCTGATTCCATCTGGTCCTGGGCTAGTATCATGGGCCTGCTGTAATGCTCTCTTCAATTCCAACATCCGAAATTCACAGTTGTAAGGCAAAGCTTGTCGATGGTTGAAACAAATTGGTGTTCGCTCAGCACGACTCTTTGTCCTTAGGAACGAAGGACTATAAGAGTCGTTGCTTGAGACGCTAGCAAAGGTTTCACCAAGGACGTTAGCGATGTCCTTAGGAGAAGAGTATATAGCAGCTCCGGATTTCAAAATAGGAATTGAAAATTCTCTATATATTCCATTGGCTGCTTTCACTCTTCTCCACAACTGTTTACTGGATGTGGAAGAAGTTATTGATGATACATAGCGGGACCAAGATTCCTTCTGACTTCGACGACGAGCTCTGCGAGCTAATGCTTTTGCTCTCTTATAGGCGATAAGATTCTCCGTTGAGGGGTATCTTCTGAAGAGCCCCCATAAATTCCTCTGTTTCTTATAGGTGTTTTGACATTCATTATTCCACCAAGGTTTGCAACGCCTGTGTGGTATAGAGGAACACTTTGGTATTGATGCATCAGCTGCATTTACAATTGTTTCAGTGACCTTATATACGGCATTATCAATATCATCGATCATAACCATTTCATTATCAACAACTGCCAATTGTGTAAATAATGTCCAATCTGCCCGACTGTAGACGTAAGTAGGTAAGCGTTGTCTTACACTACTACCTCCAGTCTGGGAGATGACGAGAGGAAAATGATCGCTGTTGTGCAGATCATTTCCTACAATTAAATTTAACAATGGCAGAAGAGATGGTGAACAAAGGGCCAGATCGAGAGAATGAAACGTTCTTGTGGGTACATGGAAATATGTATTCTCGTCGGTATTCAGCAGACAGAGACTATTATCTGAAATAAAACGCTCTATCTGCCGACCGCGAGAATTAGTATCATCATTTCCCCACAAAGAACTATGGCCGTTAAAGTCACCTAACAACAGAAATGGTGTTGGCAGCTGATCTATTAATGCATCAAGTTCCTCTTGGTGGATGACATCGTGTGGTGGCAAATACAAACTACAGACTGTCAACAAACATGATGTGTGAATTCTCACAGCAACAGCCTGTAGAGTAGTATTGAATGGATGGGCAGTGCTGGGAAAAGTATTAGATGTTAATATACAAACACCTCCAGACACTGCACCATCGTCACCACAGTCTTTTCTAAAGCTTCTAAACCCACGCATGGAAATGTTATTGCTGGACTTCAGGAATGTTTCCTGAAGTGCAACACATGCGGGGTTGTAAGCTGAAATTATGGACTTGATGTCATCATGATGAGAACGCAAACCATGGCAGTTCCAAGAAGCAAAAGAAGTTATTGTTCAATTTGAAAAGCTCCTTTCCCGGAGCTGGAAGGCATGTCATCCGACATCTCCTCGAGCGATAAATCTTCGTCTGAGGGATGTAAGGAAACAGCATCAGCCTCCAGGTTTAAGGTTTTACGGGTGGATATAGAGGGCCTAATTTTGCCCTCTTTTGCAGATTTTAATTTTAAGGCCTTCATGGCTTTAGACTTAGCCATCGGAGCTTTTCTACGTTGAATATTTGTAGAGGTTGATTTTTGGCTTTTATCAGATGTAAGGGGTGATTTGACTAGTGGAAGTGAAAGAGCATCGGTTTGTGTACCAGCTGTTCTGGTGACCTTGGCGGCGACAGATGCATAGCTAACTCCTGCTTGAGGTGTACGTGCTGTGACAGCACGTCTTGCCTCAGGGTATGAACAATTACTTTTAACTTTAGTGGTTGTGATCTCTTTTTCCAGTATCCAGATAGGACAACTTCTAACGTAGGAGGGGTGGTCACCTTTACAGTTGACACACCTCTCCTTTGCAGTACAAGACGAGCTGTCGTGGCCAACTGCTGCGCAGCGAGCGCAAGTCAGTTTGCCCCGGCAAGCCGCTGTGGAGTGTCCAAATCTCTGGCACTGGAAACAACGCAAAGGATTTGGTATAAACGGCCTGACGGATAGATGCATATACGCAGCTTTAATATGCTGCGGTAGGTCTGGCGTCGCAAATGTCAGTACGAGATGTTTAGTATTGATAAACTGCCCATCTCTTCTGATAGTGATGCGTTTTACAGCACAGACCTTTTGATCAATGAGATTTTCTAAGATCTCGTCCGTTGGCGTATTTAGCAAATCCTTGGCGGATACCACACCACGTGAAAAGTTAAGATTCAAGTGAGGAGAGACAGACACCTCAAGGTTAGCTAGCGTATTCATGTTAGCAATCAGAGTTGCTTGTGCATCTGAAGCAACTTCTACCATCAAATCACCAGAACGAAGTTTCCGGATGCTCTTCACTTCGCCGATATTGCCACTAATACCTTTTTGGATTAGGAAAGGGGATACATTATCAAATGTACCCTCCTTCCGCTTCACAATATAAAATTTGGCTTTTAAATTTTTCAATGTATGCTCCCGTGGGAGAGAAGAGAATAATGTTTCCATGATAGAGATGGAAAATTCGGGACCTGACGGCACCACCCACCACCGAGTCCAACAAGGGGATGCAGACCAGCTGCACCAGTGCTAGCCAGGTCCTATACGCTCACAGTACATCCCTGAAGTGGCCTTCACCCTTAACGAGTCACCCAGTAGATGTACCGATCGCTTGATCCATAAAGCCGATTGATGTGCTGAGGACCACAACACACCTCCCGTTTACCTGAAGCAGAGGCCAAAGCAATGTGTTGGTCTCTGGAGGCCTCAATTACCAGGATCCTCCTTTCCAGGGACACGGGTCTCCACGCACGGCAAACACGTGGGTGATTTAGTCCCCAAGAGAAGCTAATAGCAACAGAGCGGCGAAAGCTACTCAAGGGGAGCCCTCAACCTCTTGCGAGGCAACCACACTGAGGGAGAAGAGGAAGAAAAAGCAGAAGAGGAGAGGAGAGAAGAAGAGAAAGAAGAGGACAGATCACTAGGGTACCTCGGGATTGTGACACCCGTGTTTACCTTAAGAAGGTAAACCCCCTGAGGGGATCTTATCGAGAGTCTCTAGAAAGCCGCCAATGTCTGCTTTTGGAGGAACATAAACCGACACTATCAGCAGCGATTGGTGCAGATCCTTAATCTCAACCGCTACGATATGAGCATCGACATATTTAGTCCAGACGCTGAGTTTGGTGTTAGTGACGACAACTGCAGCCAACCCGTCGGCTGTGTGAGAGACCGACCATGAGTTAGGGAAGACCGCAATCTCGCCGTCCACCAAATACGGCTCCTGCAGGAGAAGGATGTCGGACGAACCCAGTTCCAACTCCTTTAGTATCTCCAAGGTTGCCGCTCTCGATCTTGCGAGATTAATCTGCAATATGCCATACTCTAGTTCGTTGGCCGTTTCAACCATAGTTTGTGCGAGAACGTAAGCGCTCACACTCTCGTTTATACTGGGGGCAACGAAGGTCTACCGCTTTGTGGCCTGTGTTGAGCTTGAGTTTGAATTGCTCGTTGGCCCTCACACAATTGGCACACTTGGTTTCCTTCTTGTCACACTCCTTGAAGGATAGTGGCCCGCTACAAACAGTGCATATCTGCCCTTTTTCCGGGCACTTGGACTGCAGATGTCCAAATTTACAGCACTTGAAGCACCTTGTGGGTTCTAGGAATTCCTTTACCCGGTGCTTTTGCCAGCCGCAGCTGGTTGGTTGGTTGGTTGGTTGGGTTTAATGGCGCAAGGTCCAAAAATGGACATGCTGCGCCAACAATGAAGTTTTAAAGGAGTATTTTTATTTTATTTTTCTTTTCTGTATATATATTTAAACCCAAACAACATTAAAATATTAAAACACAAAAATCAGTGTATAAGTTATATTAAAATGTATATATTAAATAAGATAAATCAAATGTATATAAAATCCCAAAATGTATAAACACAAATCATATAAAATTTAAAAAACCTATTGCTCTCAAATAAGCAAATAGGTTCTTGTGGGGTGGCTCCCCCAGCAAATCAAATAAAGTTAAATGGGTTGTTTTAAAAAATTTAAAACGGTAGACGTTAAAAGTAGGACATGAGATTAAAATATGATAAACAGAAAATGGTTCATCACACGCGTCACACCATGGATTTAAATCACTTAAAAACAAATGTTTGTGTGTGAAACGTGTGTGTCCGATACGAAGGCGAGTTAATCTAACATCAGCCCTTCGTAACGGTAAAACTGATAATGAGGTGAGGGATGGGAAAATGGTATGTAATTTGTTGACGACCTGCAAGTTCCACGATTCCTGCCATAGATCATATATAAAACTTTTTATAGCCTTTCTCACATCTGAGAGAGGGACCGATGGTAATATTGGATCTGATGCAGCCTTTGCTGCTGCATCCGCTCTCTCATTTCCATCAAGACCTACGTGACTTGGTATCCAACAAAATATAATATCATATCCCTTGCCAGCAAGGGAATCTAATGCTCTAAAAATCTTTGACACAACAGGATGGCAAGTAAAACTATTGTTTCTCAATGCTTTCAATACACTCATGCTGTCAGTATATATACAAAATTGACGATGTTCATCTGTATTCACAAGCTGAAGCGCATAAAAGATAGCTGCGGCTTCAGCAGTAAAGATTGAGCAGGACGAATGTAGACTGTGACTAAAAACTGTGTTATTTATAATAACTCCACAGCCCACGTGTCCTGCTGATTTTGAACCATCCGTGAATACAGGTGTGTATGATTGATACTGACAGCGATGGGAGGAAAATAGCGTTTGAAAAACAATAGGTGTTGTGTCTGATTTTAAAAACTGAGCAAAAGAGTTATTAAAATTAATGGTTGGATCATACCAAGGCGGATGAGAAAAATTATCAATAGTCTCTATCCGAACATCACATAGGTCTGTGAGCCACAGATATGATTTGGCTCTTGTGAGAAAAGGTGGGATGCTCATTGGTCGAGCATCAAACAGTCTTTTAAGAGAGGCATTAGGAACCATGGAACGTAATGGGTGATGTGGGATCGATATAATTTTTGCGTAATAATTGAGGATTTGCTGCATTCGTCTCAGGTCTAACGGTAGTTGATGGCATACAACGTATAGACTCTGGACGGGTGATGTGCGGAATGCCCCAGAGCATATTCTCAAAGCAGAGTGATGAACTGTGTCCAGTCTTCGTAAAATAGAAGATCTAGCCGATCCATAAACAACACACCCGTAGTCAATGCGGGATAGAATCAATGACTGATAAATTCGAAGTAGTGATGTGCGATCTGCACCCCAAGATGTATTTGACAACACCTTGAGGATATTAAGCGATCGCTCACACTTCTTCCGCAAATACAGAACATGCGAAAGAAAGGTTAATTTTCTGTCAAAGATTATTCCCAAAAATTTTATTTCATTGACTACTTGTATTGGGATGTTGTTGATATTAATAACTGGATCATTGTGAAGGCTAGTCTTTCTACAGAAGTGGACACATCTACTCTTGCTAGGAGATAAAGTATGGCCATTCTCAGCACACCATGCAGCAAGCTTGTTAACTGCTGTTTGCAGTTGTCTCTCAATTAACCGCATATTCGAACCCTGACATGATATTTGCAGGTCGTCAACATAGAGTGTACCATTTATTGAAGGTGGTAATTGATGTAGGATGTTACTAATGAATAAATTAAAAATGGTGACACTTAAAATAGAGCCTTGGGGAACACCCTCGGCTTGAATAAAAGTATTGGAAAGTACAGTTCTAATACGAACTTTAAAAACACGGGAGCTTAAAAATTTTTGAAGGAATATCGGAAGATTACCCCGAAAGCCAAGATCATATAGTGAACGGAGAATTCCATAACGCCATGTACGGTCATATGCCTTCTCGATGTCAAAGAAAATGGAGACCAGATGGTTTCTCCGCACAAAAGCATTGTGGATTTGGGTCTCCAAATATGTGATATTATCAAGAGTGGATCTCCCTTTTCGGAAGCCACTCTGATTAATATGTACACATTTATTTTTTTCTAAGACATATACGAGACGGGCGTTGACCATACGTTCGAGAGTCTTACATAAGCAACTCGTCAGAGCAATTGGTCGATAATTTGAAGGATCTGAAGGATCTTTACCAGCCTTTAGGACAGGAATCACTATTGCTTCCTGCCATAGAGATGGAAATTCATCTTCAGTCCAGATCCTATTGAAAAGGTAAAGTAAGTTCAACAGGGAGTCTGGACCTAAATGTTGAAGCATGAGATAACTGATTCCATCAGGTCCCGGACTGGTGTTTTTGGCCTGCTGTAAAGCTTTCTTCAATTCAAACATTCCAAATTCACAGTTGTACGGTAAGACTTGTCGATGGTTGAAGCGAATTGGTACTCGCTCAGCACGACTCTTAGCCCTCAAAAACGAAGGACTATAAGAGTTCGAGCTTGAGACGTTAGCAAATGCTTCACCAAGGACGTTAGCAATATCCGTAGGAGAAGAGTATATAGCAGCTCCGGATTTTAATATAGGAATAGAAAATTCTCTATAAATTCCATTGGCTGCTTTCACCCTCCTCCACAACTGCTTACTGGAAGTTGAAGATGTTATTGAAGATACATAGCAGGACCAGGATTCCTTCCGACTTCGACGACGTGCTCTGCGAGCTAATGCTTTAGCTCTCTTAAAGGCGATAAGATTCTCCGTTGTGGGGTACCTCCTAAATATCCCCCATAACTTCCTTTGCTTTTTGTAAGTTTGTTGGCATTCTTTACTCCACCAAGGTTTGCAACGCCTCTTGGGTATAGAGGAACTTTTGGGTATTGCTCTATTAGCTGCATTTATAATTGTTTTAGTGACTTTTCTAACGGCTTCATCAATATTCTCGATCAAAACCATTTGATTATCAATAACTGCCAATTGTGTAAATGACGTCCAATCTGCCCGACTGTACACGTAAGTAGGTAGACGTCGTACTACACTACTACCTCCAGTCTGGGAGATGACGAGAGGAAAATGATCGCTGCTATGCAGATCATTTCCTACTATTAGATTTAACAATGGCAGCAGAGATGGAGAACAAATGGCCAGATCGAGAGAATGAAATGTTTTTGTGGGTACATGGAAATATGTCTTCTCGTCGGTATTAAGCAGACAGAGACTATTATCTGAAATAAACCGCTCTATCTGCCTACCGCGAGAATTAGTGTCATCATTTCCCCACAAAGAACTATGGCCGTTAAAGTCACCTAACAACAGAAATGGTGTTGGCAGCTGATCTATTAATGCATCAAGTTCCTCTTGGCGGATGACATCATGTGGTGGTAAATATAAACTACAGACTGTAATTAAGCTTGAAGTATGTATTTTTACAGCTACAGCCTGTAGAGTAGTATTTAATGGATGGAGAGTGCTGGGGAAATTATTGGATGTTAATATGCAAACACCTCCAGACACTGCACCATCATCACCACAGTCTTTCCTAAAACTTTTAAACCCACGCATGGTAAAGCTATTGCTAGACTTCAGGAAAGTTTCCTGAAGTGCTATACATGCGGGGTTATAAGCAGATATAATAGACTTGATGTCATCTAAGTGTGAACGCCAACCATGGCAGTTCCAACATATAAAGGAAGTTATTTTTTAAACAGAAGAGCTCCTCCTCCGGAGCCGGAAGGCATGTCCTCCATTGATTCCTAGAATGAAAAATCATCATCCGAGGGATGAAGTTTGACAGCGTCCGATTCCAGAGTTAACAAAACTTTACGGGTGGATAAGGAGGATTTTGTAAGACCCTCCTTTGCAGATTTTAATTTAGAGGCCTTAAAGCCTCTTGTTTTTGTACTTGGAGTTCTTCGAACAGTAGGAGGTGACGATCTTAGCTTTTGAGATTTTAATTGGGGCAATCCTATAGAAGAAAGTGGCAGAGTATCCGTTTGTGTACTCATACATTTGGTGACCTTTTTGGCTACGGCCGCATAACTCACTCCAGACTGTGGCGTACGAGAGGTAACTATTTTCCTCGCCTCAGGAAATGAACATTTATTTTTCACTTTAATCGTGGTGATTTCTTTTTCATAACCCCACTGAGGACAACTTCTAGAATAGGAGGGGTGGTCACCATGACAGTTGACACACCTCTCCTTGGCTGTACAGTTCGAGCTATCGTGGCCAACCACCGCGCAGCGAGCGCAGGTGGGTTTGCCTCTGCAAGCATTCCTCGAGTGTCCAAAGCGCTGGCATTGGAAACATCGCAAGGGATTTGGAATATACTGTCGAACAGGTAAATTCATGTATGCAACTTTAATGTTGTCAGGAAGGTCTGGGGTCGCAAAGGTCAGAATGAGATGTTTAGTATCAATAAACTTATCATCTCTTCTGACTCTAATGCGTTCAACGCCACAGACCTTTTGACTTTGCAAATTATCCAGAATTTCATCTGTCGAAGTATTCAACAAATCCCTGGCGGAAATCACTCCACGTGAAAAATTCAAATTTCCATGAGGCAAGACAGTTACTTCCATATTTGCCATCAGTCGCATATTAATAGTTGTGTCTGCTTGAGTAGAGTTTGCAACCTCTACTAATAGGTCACCTGATCTTAATTTCCGGATACTCCTCACTTCTCCTACAAAACCCGATATTCCTTTTTGAATGAGAAAGGGGGACACTTTTTCAAATGAACCCTCCTTTCTTTTAATTATAAAATATTTACAATTGCTATCATTCAACAGATGCTCCCGTGGGAGGAAAGACTTATATTTTTCCATGTATATAAAGTTAAAATTTCGGGACCTGACCGCACCACCCACCACCGAGTCCAACAAGGGGATGCAGACCAGCTGCACCAGTGCTAGCCAGGTCCTATACGCTCACAGTACATCCCTGAAGTGGCCTCCACCCTTAACGACTCACCCAGTAGATGTACCGATCGCTTGATCCATAAAGCCGATTGATGTGCTGAGGACCACAACACACCTCCCGTTTACCTGAAGCAGAGGTCAAAGTAATGTGTTGGTCTCTGGGGGCCTCAATTACCAGGACCCTCCTTTCCAGGGACACGGGTCTCCACGCACGGCAAACACGTGGGTGATTTTGTCCTCAAGAGTAGCTAATAGCAACAGAGCGGCGAAAGCTACTCAAGAGGAGCCCTCAACCTCTAACGAGGCAACCACACTGAGGGAGAAGAGGAAGAAAAAGCAGAAGAGTAGAGGATAGAGGAAATTAAAGAAGAGGACAGATCACTAGGGTACCTCGGGATTGTGACACCCGTGTTTACCTAAAGAAGGTAAACCCCCTGAGGGGCCAGCCGCAGCTGACCTTGCCCTTCTTTAGTAGGGACTTGAAAACAACTGGTGCGGTTTCAATCACCCAGTGTTTCTCCGAGCCCTTCCCGGTCAGTTTAAAGACCACTTTCATGTGGCCTTCCGGGAGCTCGTTCTGAGTTCTAAGTCCCTCACGGACTTCAGCCTCTCCGTCCGTGCCCGGGAGGTCATAGATAAGAACTCTGGGTAGCCGCCGTGTCGGCTCCCTTGCTTCAACCTTCTCACTCAAGACTTTTTGGACTTGTTCCCGCATAGTCTGCAGGTCCTTCTCGTCCTTGAGCTCAATTACCACCCCGTTATTGTTCAGGTTCTTTAAACCCTGAACCGATACCCCGAGTTTCCTCGGGTCTATCGCTCTCTTAAGCTCGACCTTGACGTCATCCGACGTCATCTGGCAAACCTCCTTTGGGTACACTAAGAGAGCGCTGGACTGCACTCTCTTTTTCCCCTTGGTATTGGCAACCTCAGCGTAGGACCTGACTGGGCCCTTTCCTGGGTTGCCTTTCTGGAGGACTGGTTGCCTTTGTGTCTGAGCCTCACTGACTTTCTTTCCGGGCGTTGCACCACCTCGCCCGGACTTCTTTCGCTTTCTTCCTTCTACTCTCTGCCATGGTTCATCCGGTGCAGTACTGGCATCCTGCACCGTCACCTTAGGAGCTACTTCGGAGTCTCCACCTAGCTCTTCTGTTTGGCAACCTGTAGTCACCTTCCCTGGATTCCGCGCAGCCTTAAGCTTGCTTGGGGAAATCCCGGCAGCTGCACCTATGTGCTCGAATAGCGCTTCGAGCACGCTGCCATCAATATTGAAACGTTCACATAGTTTCATTAGCTCGCACTTAAAAGTGCGTTTTTTCTTGCCCTTCTTTAAAGGGCTTTTATAGCTTTCAATTTCATATTGACTTTATGATAAACGCTTTTATTTGGGCTATCATCAGTTGTGGCCATAATGAATAAAGGTTTGAGCAGGTGTTCGGCTCAGCTCCCAAATTAAATTGGTTTCTTCCAGTGGTCTTCCGCCTGGGCCGTCCCCGACACGGATCCACCACCCTTTCCAAGCTGCAGTCCAGGGTAACCCGCAAGGCTTCCAGTATGTAGTCCGCCCTACTCATACATGCCGTGAATTACATACTTCCAGAAGGTCGGACCAACGTAGGGGCTCAATCCTACGGTCCCTCATTCCATCGGACTGCCAAGTCAGTCAATTTCGGAATGGGGAGGGTTTCTCGAAGGCCTCTCACCCTCCTTCCATACGCTCTTCTGTCCGCTCGACATAGCGGGGTCGTTTCTCGCAAGCACGACCAGAAACAGTTACGTCTTCGCCGCGCAACTACTCGCTTCCGTATTGCGGCGGTCAGCGAGGTTTCCACTGACCAAGGGCAGGGCACTAACCCTGTGGTCCCAGGATTGGTACTTGCCCGCCTTAGCATTTAAGCAAGACCACACACGCAACTTTCACTTTCGCATTGACAGCTCGACGCCGCCCTCAATCTTGCCTTTGCCCATTTTTGTGCGGTGTATTTGACCCATGCCACATTACACAATACGCACCATTCACTCGTTCAAGATCTATAAATATAGTAACTAAAGAGCACACATACTATTTCTAACGCGGGGGACTTCCGCATTAGAACCTACATTCAACGCTTAACTTTAACTTTAATAAATATAGGAATAATAAAGAGGAACTACACATTCATTGCCACATACATACTTTTAAGTAAATTTCATCACTCATTGCCACATTCCTTCTGACTACCACAATCTACCATCTGCCATATACTATTATACAGGCCGGGAAAGGTCGAATAAACTACCGATCCCTATCGTAGGACAGTATCCTTGCCCTTTCCGATCACGGTTCTATTGATCACAGTATACTTTAATCACTGTTCTGCATGGCGCAGCAACGACACGACGGCCGAGCTGCTCGCAGATATGCTGAGAAAGTCTGGGAAGTTTCGGCGGGACCAGAAATAACTTATCCGGACCGCCTGTGATCGGACAGCCGTCGTCTATGTCTGCGATAGAACGAACGTTACGCAATCTGGATTGGTTGGTTGGTTGGTTGGGTTTTATGGCGCAAGGTCCAAAATTGGACATGCTGCGCCAAGAATATGTTTTATGTAACTTTATTTCATTTTAATTATTTTTTTTTATTTATTTTCAAAAACCCAAGCAACATTAAAAAATTAAAAAACAAAAATAAGTGTATATATTATATTAAAATCTAGTTATAAAATATAGAAAATGAAAATAACAATTATTTGTATAATTTTTTTTTAAAATCTAAAATACAGATTAAATATAATGTATAAAACCTATTGCCCTCAAGAAAGCGAATAGGTTTTTATGGGGTGGATCCCCTATTATATCAAATAAAATTATAAAATCAGTTTTAAAAAAGTGTAAACGTTGTTGGTTAAAATCTGGGCATGATATTAAAATATGATAAACAGTATAAGGTTCATCACACGTTTCACACCAAGGATTTAATTCATTCAAAAACAAATGTCTGTGTGTGAAACGTGTGTGTCCGATACGAAGACGAGTCAATCTAACATCTGCACTTCGTACCGGTAAAACTGACAATGAGATGAGGGATGAGAAAATGGTATGTAATTTGTTGACGACCTGCAAGTTCCATGATTCTTGCCAAAGACCATATATAAAATTTTTTATAGCCTTTCTCACATCTGAGAGAGGAACCGATGGTAATATTGGATCAGATGCAGCCTTTGCAGCTGCATCTGCTCTCTCATTTCCTTCAAGACCCATGTGGCTTGGTATCCAACAAAATACAATATCTTTTCCCTTGCCAGCAAGGGAATCCAATGCTTTAAAAATTCTCGACACAACAGGATGACAAATAACGCTATTGTTTTTCAAGGCTTCAATAATACTCATGCTGTCAGTATATATACAATATTGATGATAGTCATCTGTATTCACATGCTGAAGGATGGATTGTGATACCCGTGTTTACCTAAAGAAGGTAAACCCCCTGAGGGGCTTACGCAATCTGGAAGACGAGACGCAAAGAGAAACAAACACGCCGAAGAACTCGGCGGTAGGCTCTCAAAGCATCCCCAGAGAGGTCTTAGTGTGAGAGGGTAGCCAGCCCCCACACCTCCTCCTCTAATCTTTTCTTCACGACCACACTGCCCTACCTCGAGACATTAGGGACATTAGGGGATCGAGTGTACGAGGCTTGGTACCAGGTTATTTAACCTATAAATCCAATATACCACGCAACTCGGAAAATAGTATCATACTTACCTCTAGCTACATACCTGCTCCTATAGGTACTTGGGCTCTGCTCCAGCGACAGGATTACCCCCTTCGATGATGCGAGGAATCTCGCCGGGTTCGCTAGATAGTAGGAAGGGTTTCGACCTGGCCCGGGCCGAACCGGACTGTGTTTCCACAGCCAGTCTCGCCTATGACATAGGGGAGTCTCGTAGTCCAAATAGTTCCCCGTCATAATGCCTTTAAGAATTTCTTCACATGGATATTCTAAGCACACGGCAGAGTACTACCCACTGCCCAATCTTATATGAATTTCTTCACTTTGATATCCACAGGACTGGGCAGTAGACAGCCCAATCTTATATGAATTTCTTCACTATGATATCCACAGGACTGGGCTGCAAGCAACCCGGGTTTATATGAATTTCTTCACTATGATATTCACAGACCCGGGTAATTCATGCCTTTTTACCCGAGCTTATATGAAATTCTTCACTTTGATATTCAGAGCACTGGGCAAGTCGGATTTCCCTTAGTCCGTGCCAGTTCTGAGTCGGCTGTTAGTCGCCCGCCGAAACGGTCGTACCGGCCTGATGCCCGGTTCGCCGCGCAGCTGAGGCATTCCACGGGAAGGCCCCGACGATGGTCCGGGCGGAACCGGACTGTGTTACCACAGCCAGTCTCGCCCAGTCCCGGTGCAGTGCCACACCCGCTTCGGACCCCAGCCCGACGGGCCCAGCCCTCAGAGCCAATCCTTGTCCCGAAGTTACGGATCGAACTTGCCGACTTCCCTTACCTACATTTTTCTATCAACTAGAGGCTGTTCACCTTGGAGACCTGCTGCGGATATGGGTACGGTCCGGCACGAAAATCACACTCTCTCCCTCGGATTTTAAAGGGCCGACAGAGGCGCACCGGACACCGCAAGAGCCGCGGTGCTTTTACGGGAACAGCATCCCTATCTCCGGACGAGCCGATTCCAGGGACACGAACCCTTACAAAGGAAATACAACTCTTCCCCGGGTCCTCCGTCGACGTCTCCGAGTTCGGTTGCGTTACCGCACTTGTGCCTGAGGGCACTATCTCCGTGTCCGGGTTCCCCTCAGGGGGTTTACCTTCTATAGGTAAACACGGGTGTCACAATCCCGAGGTACCCTAGTGATCTGTCCTCTTTCTTTTTTTCCCCTCTTCTCTACTCTTCTGCTTTTTCTTCCTCTTCTCCCTCAGTGTGGTTACCTCGCAAGAGGTTGAGGGCTCCCCTTGAGTAGCTTTCGCCGCTCTGTTGCTATTAGCTACTCTTGAGGACTAAATCACCCACGTGTTTGCCGTGCGTGGAGACCCGTATCCCTGGAAAGGAGGATCCTGGTAATTGAGGCCTCCAGAGACCAACACATTGCTTTGGCCTCTGCTTCAGGTAAACGGGAGGTGTGTTGTGGTCCTCAGCACATCAATCGGCTTTATGGATCAAACGATCGGTACATCTACTGGGTGACTCGTTAAGGGTGGAGGCCACTTCAGGGATGTACTGTGAGCGTATAGGACCTGACTAGCACTGGTGCAGCTGGTCTGCATCCCCTTGTTGGACTCGGTGGTGGGTGGTGCCGTCAGGTCCCGAATTTCCCATCCCTAATATGGAAACATTTCTATTCTCTTCTCTCCCACGGGAGCACACATTGACATTATTGAAAGCAAAATTTTATATTGTGAAACGAAAGGAGGGTACATTTGATACTGTATCCCCTTTCTTAATTCAAAAAGCTATATCTGGCAATATAGGCGAAGTGAAGAGCATTCGGAAGCTGCGTTCTGGAGATCTAATGGTCGAAGTTGCCTCAAATGCTCAAGCAGCTCTGATTAGCAATATGAATATGCTAGCTAACCTTGAGGTGTCTGTCTCTCCTCACTTGAATCTTAACTTTTCACGTGGTGTGGTATCCGCCAAGGATTTGCTAAATACGCCTGCGGAAGAGATCTTAGAAAATCTCAAAGATCAAAAGGTCTGTGCTGTAAAACACATCACTGTCAGACGGGATGGGCAGTTTATCAATACTAAACATCTTGTACTGACATTTGCGACGCCAGACCTACCGCAGCATATTAAAGCTGCGTATATGCATCTATAAGTCAGGCCGTTTATACCAAATCCTTTGCGTTGTTTCCAGTGCCAGAGATTTGGTCACTCAAAAGCGACTTGCAGGGGCAAACTGACTTGCGCTCGCTGCGCAGCAGTTGGCCATGACAGTTCGTCTTGTACTGCAAAAGAGAGGTGTTTCAACTGTAAAGGTGACCACCCCTCCTACGCTAGAAGTTGTCCTATCTGGATACTGGAGAAGGAGATCACAACCACTAAAGTTAAGAATAACTGCTCATATCCTGAGGCGAGACGTGCTGTTACAGCACGAACACCTCAAGCAGGAGTTAGCTATGCATCTGTCGCCGCCAAGGTCACCAGAACGGCTAGTACCCAAACGGATGCTCTTTCACTTCCAATAGTCAAATTACCCCATACATCTGAGAAAAAGTCAAAAACAACATCCGCAAATACTCTCCGAATAAAAGCTCCGATGGCTAAATCTAAAGCCCTAAAGGCATTAAAACTTAAATCTGCAAAGGAGGGCAATTTTAGACCCTCCATATCCACCCGTAAAGCCTTATCCCTCGAAGCTGACGCTGTGTCTCTACATCCCTCTGACGAAGATCTGTCACTCGAGGAGATGTCAGATGACATGCCTTCCAGCTCCGGGAAAGGAGCTTTTCAAATTAAACAATAACTTCCTTTGTTTCTTGGAACTGCCATGGTTTGCGTTCTCATCATGATGACATCAAGTCTATAATTTCAGCCTACAACCCCGCATGTGTTGCACTTCAGGA
Source organism: Latrodectus hesperus (assembly GCA_037975125.1). NCBI lineage: Eukaryota > Metazoa > Arthropoda > Arachnida > Araneae > Theridiidae > Latrodectus > Latrodectus hesperus. Next base: position 44,711,472 of record CM075860.1, read on the forward strand.
AACTTTCCTGAAGTCTAGCAATAACTTTTCCATGCGTGGGTTTAAAAGCTTTAGAAAAGACTGTGGTGACGATGGTGCAATGTCTGGAGGTGTTTGTATATTAACATCTAATACTTTTCCCAGCACTGCCCATCCATTGAATACTACTCTACAGGCTGTTGCTATAAGAATTCATATTTCATGCTTGTTGACAGTCTGTAGTTTGTATTTGCCACCACACGATGTCATCCGCCAAGAGGAACTCGATGCATTAGTAGATCAGCTGCCAACACCATTTCTGTTGTTAGGTGACTTTAACGGCCATAGTTCTTTGTGGGGAGATGATGATACTAATTCTCGCGGTCGGCAGATAGAGCGGTTTATTTCAGACAACAGTCTCTGTCTGCTTAATACCGACGAGAAGACTTATTTCCATGTACCCACAAGAACATTTCATTCTCTCGATCTGGCCATTTGTTCTCCATCTCTTCTGCCATTGTTAAATTTAATTGTAGGAAATGATCTGCACAATAGCGATCATTTTCCTCTCGTCATCTCCCAGACTGGAGGTAGTAGTGTAGGACAACGCCTACCTACTTACGTGTACAGTCGGGCAGATTGGACGTTATTTACACAATTGGCAGCTGTTGATAACGAAATGGTTACGATCGATGATATTGATAATGCCGTATCTAAAGTCACTGAAACAATTATAAATGCAGCTGAGGCATCAATACCAAAAAGTTCCTCTTTACCACACCGGCGTTGCAAGCCATGGTGGAATGATGAATGTAAACAAACTTTTAAAAAACAAAGGAAGTTATGGGGGTTATTTCGGAGGTACCCCACAACGGAGAATCTTATCGCCTTTAAGAGAGCAAAAGCACTAGCTCGCAGAGCTCGTCGTCGAAGTCAGAAGGAATCCTGGTCCTGCTATGTATCTTCAATAACATCTTCAACTTCCAGTAAGCAGTTGTGGAGAAGGGTGAAGGCAGCCAGTGGAATCTATAGAGAATTTTCAATTCCTATTTTGAAATCCGGAGCTGCTGTGCACTCTTCTCCTAAGGACATCGCTGATGTCCTTGTTGCTTGAGACGCTAGCAAAGGTTTCACCGACTCATACAGTTCTTCGTTCCTGAGGACTAAGAGTCGTGCTGAGCGAACACCAATTCGTTTCCACCATGGACATCGCTAACGTCCTTGGTGAAACCTTTGCTAGCGTCTCAAGCAACGACTCTTATAGTCCTTCGTTCCTAAGGACAAAGAGTCGTGCTGAGCGAACACCAATTTGTTTCAACCATCGACAAGCTTTACCTTACAACTGTGAATTTCGGATGTTGGAATTGAAGAGAGCATTACAGCAGGCCCATGATACTAGCCCAGGACCAGATGGAATCAGCTATCAAATGCTTCGTCATTTAAGTCCAGATTCCCTGTTGAACTTACTTTACTTGTTCAATAGGATCTGGACCGAAAATAAATTTCCATCACTTTGGAGCGAAGCAATAGTGATTCCGATCCTTAAGGCTGGTAAGGATCCTTCTGTTCCTTCAAATTATCGACCAATAGCTCTGACGAGTTGCTTGTGTAAGACTCTCGAACGTATGGTCAACGCCCGTCTCGTATATGTCTTAGAAAAAAATAAATGTATACATATTAATCAGAGTGGCTTCCGTAAAGGGAGATCAACTCTTGATAATATCACATATGTGGAGACCCAAATTCGCAATGCTTTTGTGCGGAGGAAGCATCTGGTCTCCATTTTCTTCGACATTGAGAAGGCATATGACCGTACGTGGCGTTATGGAATTCTCCGTAGGATGTATAATTTTGGCCTTAGGGGTAATTTGCCGATATTTATAGAAAACTTTTTACGCTCCCGTGGTTTTAAAGTTCGTATTGGTACGTTTTTGTCCAATACTTTTAACCAACCTGAAGGTGTTCCTCAGGGAAGTATTTTAAGTGTCACCCTTTTTAATCTTCATATCAGTTGCATTCTTCATCAACTTTCACCTTCTGTGCATGGTACCTTGTATGTTGATGACCTGCAAATATCTTGTGAAGGGTCTAACATGAATTTAATTGAGGGACAATTACAAACATCTGTTAATAAAATTGCTGCATGGTGTGCTGAGAATGGCCATACACTATCTCCTAGCAAGAGCAATTGTGTCCATTTCTGCAGGAAGACTAGTCTCCACAATGATCCCGTTATTCGTATAAACAACACACCTATACCAGTGGTCAGTGAGGTAAAATTCCTCGGAGTGATATTTGATCGTAAATTAACCTTTCTTCCGCATATATTATATCTGCGGAAGAAGTGCGAGCGATCGCACAATATCCTCAAGGTGCTTTCAAATACATCTTGGGGTGCTGATCGCACGTCACTCCTCCGAGTTTACCAATCATTAATTTTATCTCGCATAGACTACGGTTGTGTTTTTTACGGATCCGCTGGGTCTTCTGTTTTACGCAGACTGGACACTGTCCATCATTCTGCTCTGAGAATATGTTCTGGCGCATTCCGCACATCACCCGTCCAGAGTCTATATGCAATTTGTCAACAACTGCCCTTAGACCTGCGACGTATGCAGCTGTCTCTCAATTATTATTGTAAAATTATGTCTGACCCTCACCATCCTTTATGTTCTTTTGCTCTTACTCCTGCTTTAAAGAGAATATATGATGCTAGACCATATAGCATCCTACCCTTCCTCACTCGAACAAAAAACCATTTATCCTTATCTGACCTACGTGATGTCCGTTTTATTAAAACGGACATTTTAGTACATCCACCTTGGTATGATCCACAAATATTGATTATCAATCCATTTGCTGATTGTAGAAAATCGGACACAACGCCTACAATTTTCCAACAGCTATATTATTCACATCGCTGTCAGTATTCTTCCTACACGCCAGTATTCACGGATGGTTCTAAAACAGCAGGACATGTCGGCTGTGGTATTTTTATGAATAATGTTACATACAGTTACAGCCTTCATGCTTCCTGCTCCATCTTTACAGCTGAAGCCACAGCAATTTATAATGCGCTTCAGCTCGTGAATACTGTAAATTCTCATTCCTTTTGCGTGTATACTGACAGCTTGAGTGTATTAAAAGCGTTGGAGAATTTGAACATTCATTGTCATCCGGTTGTGTCCAAGATTTTCCAAACATTGGATTCCCTTGCTGGCAAGGGGAATGATATCAAATTTTGTTGGATCCCAAGTCACGTAGGTCTCGAGGGAAATGAAAAGGCAGACGCGGCTGCTAAAGCAGCCTCAACGTCAATACAACTTTCAATCCCTCTTTCAGATGTGAGGAAGTATATTAAAAATCATGTATATTCCCTCTTCCAGGAGTTTTGGAGCATGCAGGTCACCAACAAATTGTGTACCATTTTCCCATATCTCATTTCATTATCAGTTTTACCCCTACGAAGTGCTGATGTTAGATTAACTCGCCTTCGTATCGGACACACACGTTTCACACACAGACATTTGTTTCTAAGTGAACTAACTCCATGGTGTGAAGCGTGTGATGAACCATACACTGTTCAACATATTTTAATTTCATGTCATGATTTTATCCAGCAACGTTTACACTTTTTTAATACTAATTTATTAATTTTATCTGATTTAATAGGGGATCCACCCCATGGAAACCTATTCGCTTTCTTGAAGGCAATAGGTTTTATACATTATATTTAATTTGCATTTTGAATTTTAAAAAAATTATACAAATAATTGTTATTTTCATTTTCTATATTTTATAACTAGATTTTAATATAGTATATACACTTATTTTTGTTTTTTAATATTTTAATGTTGTTTGGGTTTTTGAAAATAAATAAATAAAAAATTAAAATAAAATAAAGTTACACAAAACTAATTCTTGGCGCAGCATGTCCAATTTTGGACCTTGCGCCATAAAACCCAACCAACCAACCATCCGTGTCCGGGTTGGGGAATATTAACCCCATTCCCTTTCGGTCGGCAGCGGGACAAACACGGTATGTGTCTGACACTAAGGTCTAACGTCCCGCTTCAGAACGGATTTCTCCGATCCCTTAGGGCCGACTGACCCATGTTCAACTGCTGTTCACATGGAACCCTTCTCCACCTTCAGTCCTCAAGGTTCTCACTTGAGTATTTGCTACTACCACCAAGATCTGCACCAGCGGCGGCTCCAGGCGGGCTCACGCCCGGCACCTTCAACGCTCGCCGCTGCGACCCTCCTACTCGCTGCGGCGTAAGTCTCCGTGAGGAGTTCTGCCGCAGCGGCCGGGTATGGGCTCGACGCTGGAGCGCCATCCATTTTCAGGGCTAGTTGCTTCGGCAGGTGAGTTGTTACACACTCCTTAGCGGATTCCGACTTCCATGGCCACCGTCCTGCAAGTTGAGGAAGTTCTCCAGAGAGACGATGAATGGACAAATGGACCTTCATGTAACTGTATAATCTCAAAATCAATTTGTGACAGTAATCCAACTGGTTCTTTTATTACATTAGTAAAATTGCATATCTAACTTACTATTTACTTTTAGTTTATATATCATATCTATGTTTTAATGTTATTGTCTTTTATCTTATAATTCTTTGTATTTAACCTACTTGTTATTGTACCAATGAACTGTGATACAGTGGTCTACTGCGTAGACCACTGTAGGCTTCTAAGCCTCACCATTGTAAATATCTATTCAATAAAAGATCGCTGGGTTGCGGTTCTCGGTAGGGGCGCTCCTGGGTTCCCCTGGGGGTGTGTTCTTGCTCTGGTTTGACGGTGAGAGGATGCTAACCTGATCCTCTCGTGTCAATAAGTCAATGTCTTACGTATTCAAAATAACAAAAGAAAAAGTTTTAACGGCGATAGAAGAAAAACTAAAACTTCCAAATATTTCCAACCAAATAAAATTTCTAAATCACCGCAAAACTCTAAGCCCTCATAATCTTTATAACTTCATTTTTGAAGTTCCTAGGAACCTAGCACACAAAATCCTGGAAAAAAACCTACTTTATATTGGTCTTGCAAAATTTAGAATGGAAATCTTTAACCCCATTCGAAGATGCATGAAATGACAAAACTTCCAACATTCAACGTCAGAATGCAAATGTGAAAACTTCTATTGTGCGAAATGTGGGAAAAAACACCAAACTGAGAAATGCACGTCTAGACATTTTAATTGCATAAATTGCATTGAGGCGAATTACAATGGCGCAGCCTTTTCTATCAACGATGCAGCTTACGACTTTAATTGTCCTGCATATCAAGAATTCCTTTACGATAACGATATAAACCATCAACATGCCTCTCCAAATTTCTCAAACCCCCCTAACTTTCCCAACAACTATTCAAACTCTCGTCAAGTTCATAACTTCAATCAACACTATTACTAATCCCCCTCAGGGGGTTTACCTTCTTTAGGTAAACACGGGTGTCACAATCCCGAGGTACCCTAGTGATCTGTCCTCTTCTTTCTCTTCTTCTCTCTTCTACTCTTCTGCTTTTTCTTCCTCTTCTCCCTCAGTGTGGTTGCCTCGCAAGAGGTTGAGGGCTCCCCTTGAGTAGCTTTCGCCGCTCTGTTGCTATTAGCTTCTCTTGGGGACTAAATCACCCACGTGTTTGCCGTGCGTGGAGACCCGTGTCCCTGGAAAGGAGGATCCTGGTAATTGAGGCCTCCAGAGACCAACACATTGCTTTGGCCTCTGCTTCAGGTAAACGGGAGGTGTGTTGTGGTCCTCAGCACATCAATCGGCTTTATGGATCAAGCGATCGGTACATCTACTGGGTGACTCGTTAAGGGTGGAGGCCACTTCAGGGATGTACTGTGAGCGTATAGGACCTGGCTAGCACTGGTGCAGCTGGTCTGCATCCCCTTGTTGGACTCGGTGGTGGGTGGTGCCGTCAGGTCCCGAATTTTCCATCTCTATCATGGAAACATTATTCTCTTCTCTCCCACGGGAGCATACATTGAAAAATTTAAAAGCCAAATTTTATATTGTGAAGCGGAAGGAGGGTACATTTGATAATGTATCCCCTTTCCTAATCCAAAAAGGTATTAGTGGCAATATCGGCGAAGTGAAGAGCATCCGGAAACTTCGTTCTGGTGATTTGATGGTAGAATTTGCTTCAGATGCACAAGCAACTCTGATTGGTAACATGAATACGCTAGCTAACCTTGAGGTGTCTGTCTCTCCTCACTTGAATCTTAACTTTTCACGTGGTGTGGTATCCGCCAAGGATTTGCTAAATACGCCTACGGATGAGATCTTAGAAAATCTCATTGATCAAAAGGTCTGTGCTGTAAAACGCATCACTATCAGAAGAGATGGGCAGTTTATCAATACTAAACATCTCGTACTGACATTTGCGACGCCAGACCTACCGCAGCATATTAAAGCTGCGTATATGCATCTATCCGTCAGGCCGTTTATACCAAATCCTTTGCGTTGTTTCCAGTGCCAGAGATTTGGTCACTCCAAAGCGACTTGCAGGGGCAAACTGACTTGCGCTCGCTGCGCAGCCGTTGGCCACGACAGTTTGTCATGTACTGCAAAGGAGAGGTGTGTCAACTGTAAAGGTGACCACCCCTCCTACGCTAGAAGTTGTCCTATCTGGTTACTGGAAAAGGAGATCACAACCACTAAAGTTAAGAATAACGTTTCATATCCTGAGGCGAGACGAGCTGTTACAGCACGTACACCTCAAGCAGGAGTTAGCTATGCATCTGTCGCCGCCAAGGTCACTAGAACGGTTAGTACCCAAACGGATGCTCTTTCACTTCCAATAGTCAAATTACCCCTTACATCTGAAAAAAGCCCAAAATCAACCTCCACAACTATTTAACGTAAAAAAGCTCCGATGGCTAAGTCTAAAGCCATGAAGGCCTTAAAATTAAAATCTGCAAAAGAGGGCAAAATTAGGCCCTCTATATCCACCCGTAAAGCCTTAAACCTGGAGGCTGACGCTGTTTCCTTACATCCTTCGGACGAAGATTTATCGCTCGAGGAGATGTCGGATGACATGCCTTCCAGCTCCGGGAAAGGAGCTTTTCAAATTGAACAATAACTTCCTTTGTTTCTTGGAACTGCCATGGTTTGCGTTTTCATCATGATGACATCAAGTCCATAATTTCAGCCTACAACCCCGCATGTGTTGCACTTCAGGAAACATTCCTGAAGTCCAGCAATAACATTTCCATGCGTGGGTTTAGAAGATTTAGAAAAGACTGTGGTGACGATGGTGCAGTGTCTGGAGGTGTTTGTATATTAACATCTAATACTTTTCCCAGCACTGCCCATCCATTGAATACTACTCTACAGGCTGTTGCTGTGAGAATTCACACATCATGTTTGTTGACAGTCTGTAGTTTATATTTGCCACCACACGATGTCATCCGCCAAGAGGAACTCGATGCATTAGTAGATCAGCTGCCAACACCATTTCTTTTGTTAGGTGACTTTAACGGCCATAGTTCTTTGTGGGGAAATGATGATACTAATTCTCGCGGTCGGCAGATAGAGCGGTTTATTTCAGATAATAGTCTCTGTCTGCTGAATACCGACGAGAAGACATATTTCCATGTACCCACAAGAACGTTTCATTCTCTCGATCTAGCCATCTGTTCTCCATCTCTTCTGCCATTGTTAAATCTAATAGTAGGAAATGATCTGCATAACAGCGATCATTTTCCTCTCGTCATCTCCCAGACTGGAGGTAGTAGTGTAGTAAAACGCCTACCTACTTACGTGTACAGTCGGGCAGATTTGACGTTATTTACACAGTTGGCAGTTGTTGATAACGAAATGGTTATGATCGATGATATTGATAATGCCGTATCTAAAGTCACTGAAACAATTATAAATGCAGCTGAGGCATCAATACCAAAAAGTTCCTCTTTACCACACCGGCGTTGCAAACCATGGTGGAATGATGAATGTAAACAAACTTATAAAAAACAAAGGAGGTTATGGGGGTTATTTCGGAGGTACCCCACAACGGAGAATCTTATCGCCTTTAAGAGAGCAAAAGCACTAGCTCGCAGAGCTCGTCGTCGAAGTCAGAAGGAATCCTGGTCCTGCTATGTATCTTCAATAACATCTTCAACTTCCAGTAAGCAGTTGTGGAGAAGGGTGAAAGCAGCCAATGGAATTTATAGCGAATTTTCTATTCCTATTTTAAAATCCGGAGCTGCTATATACTCTTCTCCTACGGATATTGCTAACGTCCTTGGTGAAGCATTTGCTAACGTCTCAAGCTCGAACTCTTATAGTCCTTCGTTCTTGAGGACTAAGAGTCGTGCTGAGCGAGTACCAATTCGCTTCAACCATCGACAAACTTTACCGTACAACTGCGAATTTGGAATGTTTGAATTGAAGAAAGCTTTACAGCAGGCCAAAAACACCAGTCCAGGACCTGATGGAATCAGTTATCTCATGCTTCAACATTTGAGTCCAGACTCCCTGTTGAACTTACTTTACCTGTTCAATAGGATCTGGACGGAAAATGAATTTCCATCTCTATGGCAAGAAACAATAGTGATTCCTGTCCTAAAGGCTGGTAAGGATCCTTCAGATCCTTCAAATTATTGACCAATTGCTCTGACGAGTTGCTTATGTAAGACTCTTGAACGTATGGTCAACGCCCGTCTCGTATATGTCTTAGAAAAATATAAATGTATACATATTAATCAGAGTGGCTTCCGTAAAGGGAGATCCACTCTTGATAATATCACATATTTGGAGACCCAAATCCGCAATGCTTTTGTGCGGAGAAACCATCTGGTCTCCATTTTCTTTGACATCGAGAAGGCATACGACCGTACATGGCGATATGGAATTCTCCGTACATTATATGATTTTGGCTTTCGGGGTAATCTGCCGATATTTCTATAGAATTTTTTATGCTCCCGTGGTTTTAAAGTACGTATTGGAAGTTATACGTCCAATACTTTTACACAATCTGAGGGTGTTCCTCAGGGCTCTATTTTAAGCGTCACACTTTTTAGCCTCTTCATCAGTAACATTCTTCATCAACTTCCATCATCAGTAAATGGTACTTTGTTTGTTGACGACCTTCAAATATCATGTGAGGGGTCCAATATGCGAATAATTGAGAGACAACTGCAAACAGCAGTTAATAAACTTGCTGCATGGTGTGCTGAGAATGGCCATACCTTATCACCAAGCAAGAGTAAATGTGTCCACTTCTGCAGAAAGACTAGCCTGCATAATGATCCAACTATTTATATCAACAACACTCCAATACAAGTAGTCAATGAAATAAAATTCTTGGGTATTATCTTTGACCGAAAATTAACCTTTCTTCCGCATATTTTACATTTGCGGAAGAAGTGTGAGCGATCTCTTAATATCCTCAAGGTGTTATCAAATACATCTTGGGGTGCAGATCGCACATCACTACTTCGAATTTATCAGTCATTGATTCTATCCCGCATTGACTACGGATGTGTTGTTTACGGATCAGCTAGATCTTCTGTTTTACGAAGACTGGACACAGTTCATCACTCTGCTTTGAGGATATGTTCTGGGGCATTCCGCAAATCACCCGTCCAGAGTCTATACGTTGTATGCCATCAACTACCGTTGGACCTGAGACGAATGCAGCAAACTCTCAGTTATTATGCAAAAATTATTTCGACCCCGCATCACCCACTACGTTCCATGATTCCTAATGCCTCACTTAAAAGACTGTTTGATGCTCGACCAATGAGCATCCCACCTTTTCTCACACGAGCTAAATCACATCTATGGCTCACAGACCTATGTGATGTTCAGATAGAGTCTATAGACCAATATCTCTATCCACCTTGGTATGAACCAACAAATACATTTATAAATACTTTTGCTCAATTTAGAAAATCGGACACAACACCTATTGTTTTTCAACAGCTATATTGTTCTCATCGCTGTCAGAACCAATCTTACAAACCTGTATTCACGGATGGATCTAAGACCTCAGGACATGTCGGCTGTGGAATTTTTATCAATAACATGACTTTTAGCTACAGCCTACATTCGTCCTCCTCCATCTTTACTGCTGAAGACACAGCTATTTATTATGCGCTTCAGCATGTGAATACAGATGATTATCTTCAATACTGTATCTATACTGACAGCATGAGTATTTTAGAGGCTTTGAAAAACAATAGCTTTACATGTCATCCAGTTGTGTCCAGAATTTTTAAAGTATTAGATTCCCTTGCTGGCAAGGGAAAAGAAATTGTATTTTGTTGGATACCAAGCCACATGGGTCTTGATGGAAACGAGAGAGCGGATGCAGCTGCAAAGGCTGCTGAAGATCCAATTTTACCATCGGTTCCGCTCTCAGATGTGAGAAAGGGTATAAAAAGATTTATATATGGTCTTTGGCAGGAATCGTGGAACTTGCAGGTCGGAAACAAACTCCATAGCATTTTCTCATCCCTCACCTCATTATCAGTTTTACCGTTACGAAGTGCTGATGTCCGTTTGACTCGCCTTCGTATCGGACACACACGTTTCACACACAGGCACTTATTTCTAAGTGAGTTGGGTCCATGGTGTGTAACGTGTGATGAAGCCTACACAGTATATCATATTTTAATTTCATGTCAAGATTTTAACCATTTACGTTTACACTATTTTAAAACAGATATTTTAACTTTATTGGATATATTGGGAGATCCACCCCATAGAAACCTATTTGCATTTTTGAGAACTATAGGTTTCTTAAATATTATTTAAATATATATTATGAATTTTAAAATATATATATATTTAATTATTATTTGCTTTTTATATTTCATAAAAAGATTTTAAAATTATATTTACACTGATTTTTGTTTTTTAAAATTTTAATGTTGTTTGGGTTTTTTGAAAAAAAAAGAGTAAATAAAATAAAGTAAATCAACAATAATTTTAGACTTGGCGCAGTTTGTCCTCTTTGGACCTTGCGCCAGAAAACCCAACCAACCAACCAACTATTACTAATCATGTCTAATCCTAGTTTCTCTATTTCTAAAGTTTTAAATAACCCTAATTTATCCCAATTAAACTTCCCAACCATTAATTTTCTTCAAATAAATCTTCAGAAAAGTAAATCTGCCCAATCCGCCGTACTAAAAACTATGCACGACCAAAAATTCGACATTATCTTAATCCAAGAACCTTATGTCTTACATAATGAAATTAGAGGTTTTCCCTTCTGCTGGAAAATTTATTACAGTAAAAACTCTGAAACACCCAAATGTGCAATTATTCTAACAGCCCCATTGAACCCCATTGCTCTACTCACTGACTCAGATGTAGTAATACTCTTCTTCAACCTCGCCCCTACCCCTCTGCTCTTAATAAACGTCTATGCTGCCCCTCAAAAGGATCTCCAAAGCACTCTCTCAAAATTAATACCTTTCTTAAACTCTTTTAACAATGTAGCTATTTTGGTTAGTGGAGACTTTAATTCCCAAAATACACTTTGGAAATACCCGACAAATAACCAAAGAGGCCTCCTATTTGAATCATTTATCTCCATTCAAAATTTAAATATTATCAACATTAACAATGAAATCCCTACTTTCTCCGGTCCGAATGGTTCTGGCTTCCCAGATCTAACTCTGTCCAATGACATTTTATTACAAGATATTATAAATTGGAAAATTCTTGATGAGAACTCCTGTTCCGACCATCGTTACATCAGCTTCCAGTTGAGCAAACCAACCTCAATACTTTTCAATAGACGCTTTAATTCAAATAATAACAGATCAAAATTCATCAAACTATTAAAATTGGACTTGAACTCGTTATCTAGTAAATTAAGTAACTGTAAAACAACCCAAGATCTAGAAAACTTAACAACTACTTTCCTTCAAACTTGTAAAAACCATGCAGAATCTTCATTCAAAATTAAACAACCTAACAAAACCTTCAAGCTGAGATGGTGGAATCCTAAACTCCAAACTCTTAAAAATAAAACACGTGCTCTCAGAAGACGTCTTAAATCAACAGACGACCCAAACACAAAAAAACTTCTATTATTAAATTATAAAAAATCCCTGGCTCAATACAAAAAAGAAATTCTTATTAGCAAACTTAACAGTTGGAAACAGTTCTGTTCAAACTCAAAATCTCCATTTGGAATCCTAACTAAGATAGCAACAAACAAAATCTTCAATCCAACATCATATGTTCCTCTAACCTCAACAAACCCAACTTCAAATATTTCTAACTCTATTATTCAAAATCTTTTAGATTCTTCCTTTCCCCCTAACCCAAACAAGTTAGAAATTGTTTTTCCTCACACCAATAATACTTCCCTTGATCCCCCATTCACTTCCAAAGAACTGGACACTATAATCAAAACTCTCAATAATTCCAAAGCCCCAGGCATTCATGGCCTGGACAATAAAATCATGAAACTTATTCATATTGCTGCACCCACTTTTCTCTTAAAATTTTACAACACCTGTTTCAAATTTTCATACTTACCAAGAGATTTTAAAATTGGACAGGTTATTTTTTTCTGAAGAAAAATAAAGCTCCAAATGACCCCTCAAATTACAGACCTATTTGTCTTCTGTCGGCAATGGGAAAGGTTTTGGAACGTCTTCTAATTAATAGATTAAAACATCAACTGGAAAAGAAAAATGTTCTTAGCAAAAACCAATTTGGTTTTCGTTCTAATCTGTCGACCGAACACGCCTTGCTACATCTAAAAAATCTATTACTGGAAAATAAAAATAATAACCTCTATACGGCACTTATCAGCCTAGATATCAAAAAAGCTTTTGATTCCCTATATTGGCCGAAACTCAAAACCGCGTTAAATAAATTAAACTTACCCAAAAATATTTTACTCTTTCTATTCAATTTTTTAAATAACAGAAGCCTATCAGTCCTACATGACAATTCTCTAATTTCAAAAGAACACACTAGAGGTTGCCCTCAAGGCTCGGTGAGCGGCCCGATTTTATGGAACATTTATTATAATGATATTCCAAATTACCCATGGCCCTCTCATACTAGGATTATTACCTTCGCAGATGACACGTTATTTATTGTATCAGGGCAAACGAAGGAAAAACTGAAACAAAATTGTAACCTTACTCTATCTATTTTTTCAAACCTCTGTTCCAGCTTAGAACTAACCCTAGCCCCACAAAAATCGAAAGTCCTAATCCTTGGGAAAAATCTCATACTTTAAAGTATAATTCTAGAATAGCCATCAACAATATTAGTATTAAACATTCCAAAATTCTATCTTTTTTAGGAATTCTTATAGATAATAAACTTAATTTCCTTCCACACATCCGTTCTCTAAAAACAAAATAGTTTCAACAACTCAAAAAATAAAATCTATGACAAGCCTCAATTGGGGCCTCAGGGGAAAAATTATCAAAATAATCTATAAAACCATCATTTTACGTCAGATACTCTATGGTACTCCATTTTGGCTAGACCCTCTTACAGCAAGAAAATCTAGGCAACTCCAATCTCTAGAACGTTATTTTCTCCTACTAATCACCAAAACATATGACGGCACCTACTGCTGGACTAGAAGTCTTAGCTGGCATCCCTCCCCTCCATCTTTTGGCTCAATCAGAAGGGATTAAATCTCTGATCATCCAACACCATCAAGCAAACCACATAGATGACGTTTTCATTCCACAAAATGCAACAGATGAACGTCCGCATAAAGACTGCACTCATCCGGCTACCTGGCATCAAAATCTTCACCTTTTTAATCTACAACCTAATAATCATCAGTGCCATCCTCCACCTCCTACCTCTTGGAATCTATTTACCGATGGCTCGAAAGCAAATGACAACATTGGAGCGGCCATGGTTGCTTATAATAATTCAACTTTAACAGTTTCCAATCTCTTTCGATTAAATAAATACAATTCTATCTTCCAGGCTGAAGATTTTGCAATCCTAAAAAGCCATAGAATTTATTATTTCTCAAAATCTTCATACTGCCTCAATTTGGTCCGATAGCAAATCAGTTCTTTCAGCGCTTTAAAATCCTTATCCTAAAAGCAGCATCATCCTTCAAATTCAAAAATTACTAAGATCCAATTCCAATAATACCATCTATCTGATCTGGACTAGAGCACATCAAGGCACTTCGGGGAATGAAGTGGCAGATAAAAAAGCTAAAGAGGCAGCTCTCCTTCCAATCACAGACGAAGTCAAAATCCCCTGGTCCAAGGCAGCAGTTAAAACCATCATCAAGCAATCCACTACTACAAAATGGCAACAGCATTGGAACTCTGCACACACAGGTCGCCATATTTATACCTTTTTTCCAAATGTTTCATTAGAGGTCTGCCATGACATTCTCCAACTAAATTTTATAATAACCAACCATGGCCCGTTTCCTACATACTTCTTCAGAATCAACAAATCAACTTCAGACCTTTGCATCTGTGGCAATACTGGCTCCAGTTATCATTATATTTTTGACTATCCAGAAACTCGCATCTACCATCTTAAAAAACCCACTAATATCTCGCAAATAGAATTCCTTAAATTCTGCTTAAAATGTCACCATCGAAAGAAGATACTTATTAACCTAATGAATTTCCTTATTAAAAAGGACATAACTCTCTGCAAACATCCAGCATCATCAACACCAACAGATGAAATAGTCTCTAGTGACAGTGATAGTGACTAAACATCCACTCTCCTTAGTTCAATGTACTTTTGTTCACGACAAGCAGTTCTCACAGAACTTTCAACAGCAATTGTTCAATGTTCCACCCTCTATTATTATTCTTCTGTATTTTGTAATTTTCTAATTTAGTTTAGTTTTAGTTAGTTTAGTTTATTATAATTATTTATTGTATTATATTCTGTAAAACAATTAGTCACATACTGTAAAAGAACTGTGATACAGTGGCCCACTGCGTGGACCACTGTAGGCTTTAAAGCCCCACCATCTGTAAATTCTTAAATAAAAAAAGTCGGTTTGCGGTTCTCGGGGGGGCGCTCCTGGGCTCCCTGGGGGTGTTCCTTGCTCTGGTTCGATGATGGGAGGATATTAAACCTGTTAACCTTTGGTATAGTCCAGGGTCCTCCCACATCAGTATGTCCATGTCTTACGTATTCCGCTCAAACTTATCAACCGAGCATGCACTTTTAAAAATTAAAAAACTAATAGAAGCAAACAAATCAAATGATCATTATTCCGCATTAATTAGTTTAGATATAGAAAAAGCTTTCGACTCCCTTTATTGGCCTAAATTGAAAACCGCATTAAATAAATTAAATTTACCTAAAAATATCCTTCTTTCCTTTTTTTATTTCCTTTCTGACAGATCATTAATAGTCCTTCACGACAACACAAACTTAACTAAACCTCATCTAAGAGGATGTCCCCAGGGTTCGGTTTGCGGCCCTATTCTTTGGAACGTCTATTTCAATGAAATCTCGAATTATAATTGGCCTAATCATTCTAAAATTATCACCTTTGCGGATGACACCCTTTTTGTTATTTCTGGACCAACAAAAGAAAAATTAAAAACAAACTGTAACCAAACCCTTAGTATCTTTTCAAATCTTTGCGAAAATCTAAAATTAAAAATTGCACCCCACAAATCAGAAATTCTTATTTTAGGGAAAAAATCACATACCCTCAAATTCAACCCCAAAATTACAATAAATGGGAAAAGTATTAAACATGTTAAAATCCTAACTTATCTTGGAATTAAAATTGATAAAAAACTCTCATTTCTACCCCATATAAGATCCCTAAAACAAAAAATAATTCTAACAATCCAAAAAATTAAATCTATGTCCAAAATGAATTGGGGACTGAGAGGCAAGATTATTAAAATTATCTATCAAACTATCATCCAACGACAGATTCTCTATGGAGTTCCTTTCTGGTTTGAACCATTATCAAAAAGGAAAATTAATCAACTTCAATCATTAGAAAGATACTTCTTACTTTTAATAACCAAATCCTTTCAAACTGCACCTACTGCTGGCTTGGAGATTATTTCTGGCATTCCTCCTCTATTCCTTCAAGCGGAATATGAAACAACAAAATCAAGAGCCATTCAACATGGACTTGCAATCAACCTAGAAAACCTGCGAATTCCATCAAACGCCTGCGATCCACGTCCACACAAGGACCTCACTCACCCCTCAACTTGGCTAAATGGACTTGAAATCTTCAATATCCAAAAGTCTAAATCCACCTGCCAACTCCCACCTCCAACAACATGGAACATTTTTACGGACGGTTCCAAAACCAACGACAAAATTGGAGCTGCTTTCGTCATTTATCTTAATTCCACACTAATCTCTTCAAAAAATTTTCTTTTAAACACCTTTAATTCTATTTTTCAAGCAGAGGCTCTTGCTATACAATCAGCAATAACCCACATTCAAGAAGAAAACCTGCAATCTACAACCATCTGGACGGACAGCAACTCTGTTCTAACAGCTCTACTAAATCCTTATCCAAAAAGTCACCAAATTCTACAAATTCAAAATTCTCTCAAAACTTCCAAAAACAAAATTTTTCTCTGTTGGACCAAAGCCCACCAAGGAACAGCCGGAAACGAAAAAGCAGATGAAAAAGCCAAAGAAGCTGCACAATTACCAATTTCTGAAGCCACACCCCTTCCCTGGTCAAGAGCCTCTCTAAAATACCATCTAAAACAAATTCTTATCAAAAAATGGCAAACCATCTGGAACAATGGAACAACCGGCCGTGCCACCTTCGCTATCTTTCCAAATGTATCCCTAGAAAATTGTTTCGACATTCCACAGATCAATTGCCATCTTACCAACCACGGCCCTTTCCCAACTTATTTTTTCAAAATTAATAAAGCAGTTTCAAATCTTTGTATTTGTGGTAAAATTGGATCTAACTTCCATTATATTTTAAATTGCCCTCATACATCAAAATTCCATCTCAAAAAACCACAAAATCTTTCAGATATCAACTTCTTAAAGTTCATCCTTAAAGTCCTCACCGCAGAAAAAAGCTAATAGATCTAACCTCTTTCCTATTCAACAAAGACCTCTCCCTCTGCAAGTCTCCTAAACCCTCAACGGATCTAACAGAAGAAGAATTCCTGAGCGACACAGATTAACCATTCAGCAGCAAACTCAAACTAAATTTCCTGAAATAACTTTTTAAAACTTTTCTCTCAATAGGAGCATGTCGAAGAAGTTCTCCAGAGTGACGATGAATGGACAACTGGACCTTAATGTAACTGAATTTTCTCAAAACCAATTTTTGACTGTGAACCAGCCGGTTCTTTAGCAACCTTGGTAAAATCTCATAATAATTACTACTTATTTTTCTAGTTTTTCTTTTTTTAAATCATTGTATATTTTTCTGTTTTAATAATTCTTGTATTTAACCTACTTGTTTTTGTAACCAATGAACTGTGATACAGTGGTCTACTGCGTAGACCACTGTAGGCTTCAAAGCCCCACCTCTGTAAATTTGGCAATAAAAGATCGTTGGGTTGCGGTTCTCGGTGGGGGCGCTCCTGGGTCCTCCTGGGGGTGTCTTCTTGCTCTGGTTTGACGATGAGAGGATGCTAACCTGATAACCATTGGTATAGTACAGGATCCTCTCGCGTCAATAAGTCAATGTCTTACGTATTTTCTCTGTTGGACCAAAGCCCACCAAGGAACAGCCGGAAACGAAAAAGCAGATGAAAAAGCCAAAGAAGCTGCACAATTACCAATTTCTGAAGCCACACCCCTTCCCTGGTCAAGAGCCTCTCTAAAATACCATCTAAAACAAATTCTTATCAAAAAATGGCAAACCATCTGGAACAATGGAACAACCGGCCGTGCCACCTTCGCCATCTTTCCAAATGTATCCCTAGAAAATTGTTTCGACATTCCTCAGATAAATTGCCATCTTACTAACCACGGCCCTTTCCCAACTTATTTTTTCAAAATTAATAAAGCAGTTTCAAATCTTTGTATTTGTGGTAAAATTGGATCTAACTTCCACTACATTTTAAATTGTCCTCATACATCAAAATTCCATCTCAAAAAACCACAAAATCTTTCAGATATCAACTTCTTAAAGTTCATCCTAAAATGTCCTCACCGCAGAAAAAAGCTAATAGATTTAACTTCATTCCTATTCAACAAAGACCTCTCCCTCTGCAAATCTCCTAAACCATCAACGGATCTAACAGAAGAAGAAATCCTGAGCGACACCGACTAAAAATTGGACCAACTTTTCAGCAGCAAACTCAAACTACATTTCCTGAAACTGTGCTACCATCCTGATTACTCACAAATAACTTTTTCTTTTAAAACTTTTCTCTCATTAGGAGCAAGTTGAGGAAGTTCTCCAGAGAGACGATGAATGGACAAATGGACCTTTATGTAACTGTTTAATCTCAAAACCAATTTGTGACAGTAATCCAACTGGTTCTTTCATTACATTAGTAAAATTGCATATCTAACTTACTATTTACTTTTAGTCTAAATATCATATCTATGATTTTATGTTTTTGTCTTTTATCTTATAATTCTTTGTATTTAACCTACTTGTTTTTGTACCAATGAACTGTGATACAGTGGTCTACTGCGTAGACCACTGTATGCTTCAAAGCCCCACCATTGTAAATATCTATTCAATAAAAGATGGCTGGGTTGCGGTTCTCGGTGGGGGCGCTCCTGGGTTCCCCTGGGGGTGTGTTCTTGCTCTGGTTTGACGGTGAGAGGATGCTAACCTGATAACCATTGGTATAGTACAGGGTCCTCTCGCGTCAATAAGTCAATGTCTTACGTATTTTTTCTGCTTAATAAGCCTAAAACATTTACAAATCAATACAGTCAATAGCTTGGCCGCTCTTGAAGTTCTGGGTTCGAATTTTCATTATCTGCCCAAAATAAACCACATAAACATTATTTAACTTTATTTTTCAATCAATTTCTAAAAGAATAACTTTAGAACCCATAATTTTGACTCAGGCTTCATTATGGACACAGTGTCCATAACTTAAGAACTATTAAAGCAATCGTGAAAATTCTTTTTTTATAGTATTATACTTAACAAACCTAATCTATTTAAGTACTTTTTAGTGCATATTAACAAAAAATAAATTTTTTTTTCAAATTACCACAAGATGGCACTCTCGCAGCAACAAACAAATCTGACATCAAAAATAACACCACGAAAAACTTTATCTCTAACAGATATTTCATTAGCAAATCTGGATACACCCTTCAATGCTCAATCACCAGCCAGCTCTATTGAAGAAATTAATAAAATTCTAGAACCAACTTCCCAAACACCTAAATCACATAAAACATCTCAAATTCCTAATTCCCAGCAATTAATACAAAAATTAAAAAAAATTATAACTTACAAAAAAGGCGAAAAATATTACTTGCCCAGGGAAATCAGAACAAAAGGAATTCAACTATTATATCAGTTATTTAATCATACTTTAGAACCAAATACCTTATCCCAAACTCAAGAACCAAATGCTTTAACTCAAGAAGTTATAGCAATCATCAAGGATAACATCTTAGAACTGAAGGAGAAAACAATCCCTCAATTAATCAAAAATATCGAAGACATAAAAAATAACCTTCCCCATTTAATCACAGAACAAAAGAACATTTCACAACCAGCTACTTATAGTGAAATTCTAAAACGTAATACGTCAATTATCATCAAAAAACCTAATAAAAACATCACCAACACATTACAAAACATAGAAACTACAATCCGTCCCACAGGAATTTATAAAAGAAGCAATTATTTGGAGATAAAATGCAGAACACCAAAAGACTCAGAAATTTTAAAAGAGACGTTAATAAAACAAAACCTAGAAGTCGATATTAAAAAGCCACAATACCAAAGAATAATCACCCTAAACACCACTCACAACATAACACAGGAAAAAATATTAAATGCTATAGAAGAAGATCTAAAAATCAATAACACAAAAGAATTCATAAAACTAATAGCACATAGAAAAACTTTGAGCTCAAATAATCTTTGGAATTTCATATTAGATATCCCACGTACTTGGGCTAGAACTCTGATTAAGAACAAATTTTTGTTTATAGGATTGGCAAAATTTCGAATCGATTTTTTCAAAATAATCAAAAGATGCCAAAAATGCCAGGATTTTAGTCATTCCTCTGCAAACTGTCCTAATAAATTAACCTACTGCGCGAAATGTGCAAAATGTCATAAAACAGAAGTTTGTAAATCTCAAATTCTTAAATGCATAAACTGCACAGAATATAACAGAAATGGATATTCTTATCCAACAAATCATCCTGCACACGATTTCAACTGCCCATCTTTTATAGACTATACAAACCAAGATAATAACTATTTTTAAATGTCCATAAATAATTCACAATATCAAACTTCAGTAAATATTTCAGACCCTAATTTAACAAATTTGTCTATAAATTCGATAAAAAATTCTACAAATCAACTTGCAAAAAAGTCGATCTGCGCAAACGCAATTATTAAAAACAGTCACGACATCTAATCACCAAATAATACTTGTTCAAGAACCATATGTTTTTAAAAATCAATTAAGAGGTCTCCCATTAGCATGGAAAGCTATCTATTCTAACTCTACCACTCCAAAATGCGTTACGATACTAAACATCCCAATTAATCCAATTATACTTCATAACGATTTTGACCTAATTATAATACTGTTGAACCTTTCACCAATACCACTTCTTCTAATAAACGTATATGCATCACCAACGAATAACCTAAATAATCTACTAAATAAACTTAAACCATACATACAGGGTAATGTTTCTAATTATATTTTAATTGCAGGTGACTTTAATTCACAAAATTTAATTTGGAATTATCCTTCAAATAATCACAGAGGCCTCACATTAGAAGACTTCATTTCTTCCAACAACCTAAATATAATTAACGCATCAGATAGTCCCCCAACCTTCACAGGACCCTTGGGCTGGTTGGTTGGGTTTTATGGCGCAAGGTCCAAAATTGGACATGCTGCGCCAAGAAAACTATTTCTGATGTATATATATATATTTTGTTCTAAATATTTTTTTTAACCCAAACAACATTAAAACTTTAAAAACAAAAATTAGTGTATATATAATTTTAAAATCTATTAATAAAATATAAAGTATATCACAATATATTTTAAAATAACAATTAAATATAATTTAAAAAACCTATTGCCCTTAAAAAAGCAAATAGGTTTCTATGGGGTGGATCCCCTATTAAATCAAATAAAGTCAAAAAATCTGTCTTAAAAAAGTGTAAACGTTGTTGGTTAAAATCATGACATGAAATTAAAATATGATAAACAGTAAATGGTTCATCACACGTTTCACACCATGGATTTAGTTCATTTAAAAACAAATATCTGTGTGTGAAACGTGTGTGTCCGATACGAAGGCGAGTTAATCTAACATCTGCACTTCGTAACGGTAAAACTGACAATGAGGTGAGGGATGAGAAGATAGTATGCAACTTGTTGCCGACCTGCAAGCTCCACGATTCCTGCCAAAGACCATTTATAAAACTTTTTATACCTTTTCTCACATCAGAGAGAGGAACCGATGGTATAATGGGGTCTGATGCAGCCTTTCTAGCTGCATCCGCTCTCTCATTTCCATCAAGACCTACGTGACTTGGTATCCAACAAAATATAATATCATATCTCTTGCCAGCAAGGGAATCTAATGCTCGAAAAATCTTTGACACAACAGGATGGCAAGTAAAACTATTGTTTCTCAATGCTTCCAATACACTCATGCTGTCAGTATATATACAAAATTGCGATGGTCATCTGTATTCACATGCTGAAGCGCATAAAAGATAGCTGCGGCTTAAGCAGTAAAGATGGAGCAGGACGAATGTAGACTGTGATTAAAAACTGTGTTATTTATAACAATTCCACAGCCCACGTGTCCTGCTGATTTTGAACCATCCGTGAATACAGGTATGTATGATTGATACTGACAGCGATGGGAGGAAAATAGCGTTTGAAAAACAATGGGTGTTGTGTCTGATTTTGAAAACTGAGCAAAAGAGTTATTAAAATTAATGGTTGGATTATACCAAGGCGGATGAGCAAAATTATCAATAGACTCTATCCGAACTATCACATAGGTCTGTGAGCCACAAATAAGATTTGGCTCTTGTGAGAAAAGGTGGGATGCTCAATGGTCGAGCATCAAACAGTCTTTTAAGAGAGGCATTAGGAATCATGGAACGTAAGGGGTGATGTGGGACTGACATAATTTTTGCGTAATAATTGAGAGTTTGCTGTATTCGTCTCAGGTCTAACGGTAGTTGATGACATACAACGTATAGACTCTGAACGGGTGATGTGCGGAATGCCCCAGAGCATATCCTCAAAGCTTGGTTGGTTGGTTGGGTTTTATGGCGCAAGGTCCAAAGATGGACATGCTGCGCCAAGAATAAATTTTTCGAAAAATATATTTTATATTATTTACTTTTTTTATTTTATTTATAAATATGTATTTCTTTTAAAAACCCAAGCAACATTAAAATTTTAAAAAACAAAAATTAGTGTAGAAATAATTTTAAAATCTATATAAAATAGAACATAGAATAAAAGAAATCAAGTAAATATAAATTTTAAAATGTATAAATATAAATTTGGAAATCATATAAAATTTAAAAAACCTATTGCTCTTAAATAAGCAAATAGGTTTCTGTGGGGTGGCTCCCCCAGCAAATCAAACATAGTTAAAAGATTTGTTTTAAAAAATTTAAAACGGTAGACGTTAAAAATGGAACATGAGATTAAAATATGATAAATAGTAAATGGTTCATCACACGTTTCACACCATGGATTTACTTCATTTAAAAATAAATGTCTATGAGTGAAACGTGTGTGTCCGATACGAAGGCGAGTTAATCTTACATCAGCTCTTCGTATCGGTAAAACTGATAATGGAGTGAGGGATGGAAAAATGGTATGTAATTTGTTGACGACCTGCAAGTTCCATGATTCCTGCCAAAGACCATATATAAAACTTTTTATAACCTTTCTCACATCTGAGAGAGGAACCGATGGTAAAATTGGATCTGACGCAGCCTTTGCAGCTGCATCTGTTCTCTCATTGCCTTCAAGACCCATGTGGCTTGGTATCCAACAAAAAAATTTTTTTCCCTTGCCAGCAAGGGAATCCAATGCTTTAAAAATTTTGGACACAACAGGATGACAGGTAACACTATTGTTTTTCAAGGCTTCAATAATACTCATGCTGTCAGTATAGATACAAAATTGATGATAGTCTTCTGTATTCACGTGCTGAAGCGCATAATAAATAGCTGTAGCTTCAGCAGTAAAGATGGAGCAGGACGAATGTAGGCTGTAACTAAAAGCTACATTATTGATAAAAACTCCACAGCCCACATGTCCTGCGGTTTTAGATCCATCCGTGAATACAGATTTGTATGATTGATTCTGACAGCGATGAGATTGGTTGGTTGGGTTTAATGGCGCAAGGTCCAAAAACGGACATGCTGCGCCAAGAACAAAATTTTGGAAGAATATTTTTATTTTATTTAATATTTCTTCTTCTTCTTTTTTTTTTTCTTATATATATTTAAACCCAAGCAACATTAAAATATTAAAACACAAAAATCAGTGTATAAGTCATCTTAAAATGTATTTATTAAATATAATAAATGAAATATATTTAAAATCTTAAAATGTATAAATACAAATCATATAAAGTTTAAAAAACCTATTGCTCTCAAATAAGCAAATAGGTTTTTGTGGGGTGGCTCCCCCAGCAAATCAAATAGAGTTAAAAGGTTTGTTTTGAAAAATTTAAAACGGTAGACGTTAAAAGTAGAACATGAGATTAAAATATGATAAACAGTAAATGGTTCATCACACGTCTCACACCATGGATTTATATCACTTAAAAACAAATGTTTGTGTGTGAAACGTGTGTGTCCGATACGAAGGCGAGTTAATCTAACATCAGCACTTCGTAACGGTAAAACTGACAATGAGGTGAGGGATGGGAATATGGTATGTAATTTGTTGACGACCTGTAAGTTCCATGATTCCTGCCAAAGACCATATACAAAACTTTTTATAGCCTTTCTCACATCTGAGAGAGGAACCGATGGTAATATTGGATCTGATGCAGCCTTTGCTGCTGCATCCGCTCTCTCATTTCCATCAAGACCTACGTGACTTGGTATCCAACAAAATATAATATCATATCCCTTGCCAGCAAGGGAATCTACTGCTTTAAAAATCTTTGACACAACAGGATGGCAAGTAAAACTATTGTCTTTCAATGCTTCCAATACACTCATGCTGTCAGTATATATACAAAATTGACGATGGTCATCTGTATTCACATGCTGAAGCGCATAAAAGATAGCTGCGGCTTCAGCAGTAAAGATGGAGCAGGACGAATGTAGACTGTGACTAAAAACTGTGTTATTTATAACAACTCCACAGCCCACGTGTCCTGCTGATTTTGAACCATCCGTGAATACAGGTGTATATGATTGATACTGACAGCGATGGGAGGAGAATAGCGTTTGAAAAACAATAGGTGTTGTGTCTGATTTTAAGAACTGAGCAAAAGATTTATTAAAATTAATGGTTGGATCATACCAAGGCGGAAGAGCAAAATTATCAATAGTCTCTATCCGAACATCACATAGGTCTGTGAGCCACAGATATGATTTGGCTCTTGTGAGAAAAGGTGGGACGCTCATTGGTCGAGCATCAAACAGTCTTTTAAGAGAGGCATTAGGAACCACGGAACGCAATGGGTGATGTGGAGTCGACATAATTTTTGCGTAATAATTGAGAGTTTGCTGCATTCGTCTCAGGTCTAACGGTAGTTGATGGCATACAACGTATAGACTCTGGACGGGTGATGTGCGGAATGCCCCAGAACATATCCTCAAAGCAGAGTGATGAACTGTGTCCAGTCTTCGTAAAATAGAAGATCTAGCCGATCCATAAACAACACACCCGTAGTCAATGCGGGACAGAATCAATGACTGATAAATTCGAAGTAGTGATGTGCGATCTGCACCCCAAGATGTATTTGACAACACCTTGAGGATATTAAGCGATCGCTCACATTTCTTCCGCAAATACAAAACATGCGGAAGAAAGGATAATTTTCTGTCAAAGATTATTCCCAAAAATTTTATTTCATTGACTACTTGTATTGGGATGTTGTTGATATTAATAACTGGATCATTGTGAAGGCTAGTCTTTCTACAGAAGTGGACACATCTACTCTTGCTAGGAGATAAAGTATGGCCATTCTCGGCACACCATGCAGCAAGTTTGTTAACTGCAGTTTGCAGTTGTCTCTCAATTAATCGCATATTAGACCCCTCGCATGATATTTGCAGGTCGTCAACATATAGTGTACCATTTATTGAAGATGGTAATTGATGTAGGATGTTACTGATGAATAAATTAAAAATGGTGACACTTAAAATAGAGCCTTGGGGAACACCCTCGGCTTGAATAAAAGTATTGGAAAGTACAGTTCCAATACGAACTTTAAAAACACGGGAGCTTAAAAAATTTTGAAGGAATATCGGAAGATTACCCCGAAAGCCAAGATCATATAGTGAACGGAGAATTCCATATCGCCATGTACGGTCATATGCCTTCTCGATGTCAAAGAAAATGGAGACCAGATGGTTCCTCCGCACAAAAGCATTGCGGATTTGGGTCTCCAAATATGTGATATTATCAAGAGTGGATCTCCCTTTACGGAAGCCACTCTGATTAGTATGAATACATTTATTTTTTTCTAAGACATATACGAGACGGGCGTTGACCATACGTTCGAGAGTCTTACATAAGCAACTCGTCAGAGCAATTGGTCGATAATTTGAAGGTTCTGAAGGATCCTTACCATCCTTTAGGACAGGAATCACTATTGCCTCTTGCCATAAAGATGGAAATTCATTTTCCGTCCAGATCCTATTGAACAAGTAAAGTAAGTTCAATAGGGAGTCTGGACTCAAATGTTGAAGCATGAGATAACTGATTCCATCAGGTCCTGGACTGGTGTTATTGGCCTGCTGTAAAGCTTTCTTCAATTCAAACATTCCAAATTCACAGTTGTACGGTAAGACTTGTCGATGGTTGAAGCGAATTGGTACTCGCTCAGCACGACTCTTAGTCCTCAAGAACGAAGGACTATAAGAGTTCGAGCTTGAGAAGTTAGCAAATGCTTCACCAAGGACGTTAGCGATATCCGTAGGAGAAGAGTATATAGCAGCTCCGGATTTTAAAATAGGAATTGAAAATTCTCTATAAATTCCATTGGCTGCCTTAACCTTTCTCCATAACTGCTTACTGGAAGTTGAAGATGTTAGTGAAGATACATAGCAGGACCAGGATTCCTTCTGGCTTCGACGACGAGCTCTGCGAGCTAATGCTTTGGCTCTCTTAAATGCGATAAGATTCTCCGTTGTGGGGTACCTCCTAAATATCCCCCATAACTTCCTTTGATTTTTGTAAGTTTGTTGGCATTCTTTATTCCACCAAGGTTTGCAACGCCTTTTTGGTATAGAGGAACTTTTGGGTATTGCTATATCAGCTGCATTTATAATTGTTTTAGTGACTTTAATAACAGCTTCATCAATACTCTCGATCAAAACCATTTCATTATCAATAACTGCCAAATGTGTAAATGACGTCCAATCTGCCCGACTATACACGTAAGTAGGTAGACGTTGTACTACACTACTACCTCCAGTCTGGGAGATGACGAGAGGGAAATGATCGCTATTGTGCAGATCATTTCCTACAGTTAAATTTAACAATGGCAGCAATGATGGTGAACAAATAGCAAGATCGAGAGAATGAAACGTTCTTGTGGGTACATGGAAATATGTCTTCTCGTCGGTATTAAGCAGACAGAGACTATTATCTGAAATAAACCGCTCTATCTGCCGACCGCGAGAATTAGTATCATCATTTCCCCACAAAGAACTATGGCCGTTAAAGTCACCTAACAACAGAAATGGTGTTGGCAGCTGATCTATTAATGCATCGAGTTCCTCTTGGCGGATGACATCATGTGGTGGTAAATATAAACTACAGACTGTTAATAAGCAAGCAGTATGAATTCTTACAGCAACAGCCTGTAGAGTAGTATTCAATGGATGGGCAATGCTGGGAAAGGTATTAGATGTTAATATACAAACACCTCCAGACACTGCACCATCGTCACCACAATCTTTTCTAAAGCTTTTAAACCCACGCATGGAGAAGTTATTGCTGGACTTCAGGAATGTTTCCTGAAGTGCAACACATGCGGGGTTGAAGGCTGAAATTATAGATTTGATGTCATCATGATGTGAACGCAAACCATGGCAGTTCCAACTAATAAAGGAAGTTATTATTTAAATAGAAAAGCTCCTCCCCCGGAGCTAGATGGCGGGTCCTCAATCGATTCCTCGAACGAAAAATCCTCGTCCGAAGGGTGAAGAGACACTGCATCAGCCTCCAGGGATAAAATGGCTTTACGGGTGGATAAGTTTGACTTACGAGAGCCCTCCTTTACAGATTTTAGCTTAAATGCTTTAAGGGCTCTTGATCTTGCCAAAGGAGCTTTCCGACTTGAAGGAGGTGTCGACTTTGGCGCTTGAGTTGTTGTTTGGGGTAATCTCATAATCGGAAGTGACAAAGAATCAGTTTGAGTACTAGCACTTTTGGTGACTTTTTTGCTGCTGCTGCATAACTCATACCAGGCTGTGGCGTTCTTGAGGTAACTTGTTTTCTGGCCTCAGGGTAAGAACATTTGTTTTTCACTTTATAGGTAGTAATTTCTTTTTCAAGTACCCATATAGGGCAACTTCGAGAGTAGGAGGGATGGTCACCTTGACAGTTGACACATCTCTCCTTTGCTTTGCAGTCCGAGCTATCGTGGCCAACTGCCGCGCAACGTGCACAAGTCAGTTTGCCTCTGCAAGCACCTCTCGAGTGCCCAAAATGTTGGCACTGAAAACAACGCAAGGGATTTGGTATATACGGCCGGACGGGTAGATTCATGTAAGCAGCTTTGATATTGTCTGGAAGGTCTGGTGTCGCAAAAGTCAGAATGAGATGTTTTGTATTTAAGATCTTGTCATCTCTTCTGACTGTAATGCGTTTAACAGCACAGACCTTCTGACTTTGCAGATTTTCTAAAATCTCATCCGCCGGCGAGTTCAACAAATCTCTTGCGGAAATTACTCCCTGTGAAAAATTTAAATTGCCATGAGGCGAAACAGTTACCTCGATATTGCCTAAACTTCTCATATTACTGAGCATAGTTGCCTGTGTAGAGTTAGCAGCCTCAATTAACAAGTCACCCGAGCGTAGTTTTCTGATTCCCCTCACTTCCCCAATTGATCCAGATATTCCTTTCTGTATAAGAAAGGGGGACACATGTTCAAAAGAGCCCTCCTTTCTTTTTAAAAGAAAAAACTTTGAATTTGTATTTTTTAGCATATGCTCCCGTGGGAGTGATGAAAAATTTTTATTTTCCATGAATAAAAAATAAAATTTCGGGACCTGACCGCACCACCCACCACCGAGTCCAACAAGGGGATGCAGACCAGCTGCACCAGTGCTAGCCAGGTCCTATACGCTCACAGTACATCCCTGAAGTGGCCTCCACCCTTAACGAGTCACCCAGTAGATGCACCGATCGCTTGATCCATAAAGCCGATTGATGTGCTGAGGACCACAACACACCTCCCGTTTACCTGAAGCAGAGGCCAAAGTAATGTATTGGTCTCTGGGGGCCTCAATTACCAGGACCCTCCTTTCCAGGGACACGGGTCTCCACGCACGGCAAACACGTGGGTGATTTAGTCCCCAAGAGGAGCTTATAGCAACAGAGCGGCGAAAGCTACTCAAGGGGAGCCCTCAACCTCTTGCGAGGCAACCACACTGAGGGAGAAGAGGAAGAAAAAGCAGAAGAGTAGAATAGAGAGGAAAGAAAAGTAGAGGACAGATCACTGGGGTACCTCGGGATTGTGACACCCGTGTTTACCTAAAGAAGGTAAGCCCCCTGAGGGGGACAGCGATGAGAATAGTATAGCTGTTGAAAAACAATAGGTGTTGTGTCCGACTTTTTAAACTGAGCAAAAGTATTTAAAAAGGTATTTGTTGGTTCATACCAAGGTGGATAGAGAAATTGATGAATTGACTCTATCCGAACATCACATAGGTCTGTGAGCCAAAGATGTGATTTGGCTCTTGTGAGAAAAGGTTGGATGCTCAATGGTCGAGCATCATAAAGTCTTTTAAAGAGGCATTAGGAACCATAGAACGTAATGGATGATCAGGGGTCGACATGATCTTAGTATAATAATTGAGAGACTGCTGCATACGTCGCAGGTCTAAAGGCAAATGTTGACATATTGCATAAAGACTCTGGACGGGTGATGTGCGGAATGCGCCTGAACATATTCTCAGAGCAGAATGATGGACAGTGTCCAGTCTGCGTAAAACAGAAGACCTAGCAGATCCGTAAACAACACAACCGTAGTCTATGCGAGATAAAATTAATGATTGGTAAACTCGGAGGAGTGACGTGCGATCAGCACCCCAAGATGTGTTTGAAAGCACCTTGAGGATATTAAGCGATCGCTCGCACTTCTTCCGCAGATATAATATATGCGGAAGAAAGGTTAATTTACGATCAAATATCACTCCGAGGAATTTTACCTCACTGACCACTGGTATAGGTGTGTTGTTTATATGAATAACGGGATCATTGTGGAGGCTAGTCTTCCTGCAGAAATGGACACAATTGCTCTTGCTAGGAGATAGTGTATGGCCATTCTCAGCACACCATGCAGCAATTTTATTTACAGATGTTTGTAATTGTCTCTCAATTAAATTCATGTTGGACCCTTCACAAGATATTTGCAGGTCATCAACATACAAAGTACCATGTACAGGAGGTGAAAGTTGATGAAGTATGGTACTGATATGAATATTAAAAAGTGTGACACTTAAAATACTTCCCTGAGGAACACCTTCAGGTTGGTTAAAAGTATTGGACAAAGACGTACCAATACGAACTTTAAAACCACGGGAGCTTAAAACGTTTTGTATAAATATCGGCAAATTACCCCTAAAGCCAAAATCATATATCCTACGGAGAATTCCATAACGCCACGTACGGTCATATGCCTTCTCTATGTCAAAGAAAATGGAAACCAGATGGTTCCTCCGCACAAAAGCGTTGCGGATTTGGGTTTCCAGGTATGTAATATTATCAAGAGTGGATCTTCCTTTACGGAAGCCACTCTGATTGATATGAATACATTTATTTGTTTCTAAGACATGTACGAGACGGACGTTGACCATACGTTCGAGAGTCTTACACAAGCAACTCGTCAGAGCTATTGCTCGATAATTTGAAGGAACAGAAGGATCCTTACCAGCCTTAAGGATCGGAATCACTATTGCTCCGCTCCAAAGTGATGGAAATTTATTTTCTGTCCAGATCCTATTGAACAGGTAAAGTAAGTTCAACAGGGAATCTGGACTTAAATTACGAAGCGTTTGATAGCTGATTCCATCAGGTCCTGGGCTAGTATCATTGGCCTGCTGTAAAGCTCTCTTCAATTCCAACATCCGAAATTCACAGTTGTAAGGCAAAGCTTGCCGATGGTTGAAACGAATTGGTGTTCGCTCAGCACGACTCTTTGTCCTTAAGAACGAAGGACTATAAGAGTCGTTGCTTGAGACGCTAGCAAAGGTTTCACCAAGGACATTAGCGATGTCCTTAGGAGAAGAGTGTACAGCAGCTCCGGATTTTAAAATAGGAATAGAGAATTCCTTATACATTCCATTGGCTGCTTTCACTCTTCTCCACAACTGTTTACTGGATGTGGAAGAAGTAATTGAGGATACATAACGAGACCAGGATTCCTTCTGACTTCGACGACGAGCTCTGCGAGCTAATGCTTTTGCTCTCTTAAAGGCTATAAGATTCTCCGTTGTGGGGTATCTTCTGAATAGCCCCCATAACTTCCTCTGTTTCTTATAGGTGTTTTGACATTCATCATTCCACCAAGGTTTGCAGCGCCTATGTGGTATAGGGGAACTCTTTGGTATTGATGCATCAGCTGCATTCTTAATTGTTTGTGTGACTTCAAAAACGGCAATATCAATGTCTTCGATCGAAACCATTGCATCATCAATAACTGCCAATTGTGTAAATAACGTCCAATCTGCCCGACTGTACACGTAAGTAGGTAGGCGTTGTCCTACACTACTACCTCCAGTCTGGGAGATGACGAGAGGAAAATGATCGCTATTGTGCAGATCATTTCCTAAAATTAAATTTAACAATGGCAGAAGAGATGGAGAACAAATGGCCAGATCGAGAGAATGAAATGTTCTTGTGGGTACATGGAAATAAGTCTTCTCGTCGGTATTAAGCAGACAGAGACTGTTGTCTGAAATAAACCGCTCTATCTGCCGACCGCGAGAATTAGTATCATCATTTCCCCACAAAGAACTATGGCCGTTAAAGTCACCTAACAACAGAAATGGTGTTGGCAGCTGATCTACTAATGCATCGAGTTCCTCTTGGCGGATGACATCGTGTGGTGGCAAATATAAACTACAGACTGTCAACAAGCATGAAGTATGAATTCTTATAGCAACAGCCTGTAGAGTAGTATTCAATGGATGGGCAGTGCTGGGAAAAGTATTAGATGTTAATATATAAACACCTCCAGACACTGCACCATCGTCACCACAGTCCTTTCTAAAGCTTTTAAACCCACGCATGGAAAAGTTATTGCTAGACTTCAGGAATGTTTCCTGAAGTGCAATACATGCGGGGTTATAGGCTGAAATTATAGACTTGATGTCATCATGATGAGAACGCAAACCATGGCAGTTCCAAGAAACAAAGGAAGTTATTTTTTAATTTGAAAAGCTCCTTTCCCGGAGCTGGAAAGCGTGTCATCTGACATCCCCTCGAGCGATAAGTCTTCGTCCGAGGGATGTAGAGACACAGCGTCAGCTTCAAGGGATAAGGCTTTACGGGTGGATATGGAGGGTCTAAAATTGCCCTCCTTTGCAGATTTAAGTTTTAATGCCTTTAGGGCTTTAGATTTAGCCATCGGAGCTTTTCTACGGAGAGTATTTGCGGATGTTGTTTTTGACTTTTTCTCAGATGTATGGGGTAATTTGACTATTGGAAGTGAAAGAGCATCCGTTTGGGTACTAGCCGTTCTGGTGACCTTGGCGGCGACAGATGCATAGCTAACTCCTGCTTGAGGTGTTCGTGCTGTAACAGCACGTCTCGCCTCAGGATATGAGCAGTTATTCTTAACTTTAGTGGTTGTGATCTCCTTCTCCAGTATCCAGATAGGACAACTTCTAGCGTAGGAGGGGTGGTCACCTTTACAGTTTACACACCTCTCCTTTGCAGTACAAGACGAACTGTCATGGCCAACTGCTGCGCAGCGAGCGCAAGCCAGTTTGCCTCTGCAAGTCGCTTTTGAGTGACCAAATCTCTGGCACTGGAAACAACGCAAAGGATTTGGTATAAACGGCCTGACGGATAGATGCATATACGCAGCTTTTATATGCTGCGGTAGGTCTGGCGTCGCAAATGTCAGTACGAGATGTTTAGTATTGATAATTTGCCCATCCCGTCTGACAGTGATGCGTTTTACAGCACAGACCTTTTGATCTTTGAGATTTTCTAAGATCTCTTCCGCAGGCGTATTTAGCAAATCCTTGGCGGATACAACACCACGTGAAAAGTTAAGATTCAAGTGAGGAGAGACAGACACCTCAAGGTTAGCTAGCATATTCATATTGCTAATCAGAGCTGCTTGAGCATCTGAAGCAACTTCGACCATTAGATCTCCAGAACGCAGCTTCCGAATGCTCTTCACTTCGCCTATATTGCCAGATATAGCTTTTTGAATTAAGAAAGGGGATACAGTATCAAATGTACCCTCCTTTCGTTTCACAATATAAAATTTTGCTTTCAATAATGTCAATGTGTGCTCCCGTGGGAGAGAAGAGTATAGAAATGTTTCCATATTAGGGATGGAAAATTCGGGACCTGACGGCACCACCCACCACCGAGTCCAACAAGGGGATGAAGACCAGCTGCACCAGTGCTAGCCAGGTCCTATACGCTCACAGTACATCCCTGAAGTGGCCTCCACCCTTAACGAGTCACCCAGTAGATGTACCGATCGCTTGATCCATAAAGCCGATTGATGTGCTGAGGACCACAACACACCTCCCGTTTACCTGAAGCAGAGGCCAAAGTAATGTGTTGGTCTCTGGAGGCCTCAATTACCAGGATCCTCCTTTCCAGGGACACGGGTCTCCACGCACGGCAAACACGTGGGTGATTAAATCCTCAAGAGTAGCTAATAGCAACAGAGCGGCGAAAGCTACTCAAGGGGAGCCCTCAACCTCTTACGATGCAACCATACTGAGGGAGAAGAGGAAGAAAAAGCAGAAGAGTAGAGGAGAGAAGAAGAGAAAGAAGAGGACAGATCACTGGGGTACCTCGGGATTGTGACACCAGTGTTTACCTAAAGAAGGTAAACCCCCTGAGGGGTATCCTCAAAGCAAAGTGATGAACTGTGTCCAGTCTTTGTAAAATAGAAGATCTAGCCGATCCATAAACAACACTTCCGTAGTCAATGCGGGATAAAATCAGTGACTTATAAATTCGAAGTAGTGATGTGCGATCTGCACCCCAAGATGTGTTTGACAACACCTTGAGGATATTAAGCGATCGCTCACACTTCTTCCGCAAATACAAAATATGCAGAAGAAAGGTTAATTTTCTGTCAAAGATAATTCCCAGAAATTTTATTTCATTGACTACTTGTATTGGGATGTTGTTGATTTTAATAACTGGATCATTGTGAAGGCTAGTCTTTCTACAGAAGTGGACACATCTACTCTTGCTAGGAGATAAAGTATGGCCATTCTCAGCACACCATGCAGCAAGTTTGTTAACTGCAGTTTCCAGTTGTCTCTCAATTAATCGCATATTAGACCCCTCGCATGATATTTGCAGGTCGTCAACATATAGTGTACCATTTATTGAAGGTGGTAATTGATGTAGGATGTTACTGATGAATAAATTAAAAATGGTGACACTTAAAATAGAGCCTTGGGGAACACCCTCGGCTTGAATAAAAGTATTGGAAAGTACAGTTCCAATACGAACTTTAAAATAACGGGAGCTTAAAAAATTTTGAAGGAATATCGGAAGATTACCCCGAAGCCAAGATCATATAGTGAACGGAGAATTCCATATCGCCATGTACGGTCATATGCCTTCTCGATGTCAAAGAAAATGGAGACCAGATGGTTTCTCCGCACAAAAGCATTGCGGATTTGGGTCTCCAAATATGTGAGATTATCAAGAGTGGATCTTCCTTTACGGAAACCACTCTGATTGATATGTATACATTTATTTATTTCTATGACATATACGAGACGGGCGTTGACCATATGTTCGAGAGTCTTACATAAGCAACTCGTCAGAGCAATTGGTCGATAATTTGAAGGAACTGAAGGATCCTTACCAGCCTTTAGGACAGGAATCACTGTTGCTTCTTGCCATAGGGATGGAAATTCATTTTCAGTCCAGATCCTATTGAACAAGTAAAGTAAGTTCAACAGGGAGTCTGGACATAAATGTTGAAGCATGAGATAACTGATTCCATCAGGTCCTGGGCTGGTGTTATTGGCCTGCTGTAAAGCTTTCTTCAATTCAAACATTCCAAATTCACAGTTGTACGGTAAGACTTGTCGATGGTTGAAGCGAATTGGTACTCGCTCAGCACGACTCTTAGCCCTCAAGAACGAAGGACTATAAGAGTTCGAGCTTGAGACGTTAGCAAATGCTTCACCAAGGACGTTAGCAATATCCGTAGGAGAAGAGTATATAGCAGCTCCGGATTTTAAAATAGGAATAGAAAATTCTCTATAAATTCCATTGGCTGCTTTTACCCTTCTCCACAACTGCTTACTGGAAGTTGAAGATGTTATTGAAGATACATAGCAGTACCAGGATTCCTTCTGACTTCGACGACGAGCTCTGCAAGGTAATGCTTTTGCTCTCTTAAATGCGATAAGATTCTCCGTTGTGGGGTACCTCCGAAATAACCCCCATAACTTCCTTTGTCTTCTATAAGTTTGTTGGCATTCTTTGTTCCACCATGGTTTGCAGCGCCTATGTGGTATAGGGGAACTCTTTGGTATTGATGCGTCAGCTGCATTCTTAATTGTTTGTGTGACTTCAAAAACGGCAATATCAATGTCTTCGATCGAAACCATTGCATCATCAATAACTGCCAATTGTGTAAATAACGTCCAATCTGCCCGACTGTACACGTAAGTAGGTAGGCGTTGTCCTACACTACTACCTCCAGTCTGGGAGATGACGAGAGGAAAATGATCGCTATTGTGCAGATCAT
The DNA here is from genome assembly GCA_037975125.1 of Latrodectus hesperus. Classification (NCBI taxonomy): domain Eukaryota; kingdom Metazoa; phylum Arthropoda; class Arachnida; order Araneae; family Theridiidae; genus Latrodectus; species Latrodectus hesperus. The sequence continues at coordinate 44,746,927 of CM075860.1, forward strand.
TTCCTACAATTAAATTTAACAATGGCAGAAGAGATGGAGAACAAATGGCCAGATCGAGAGAATGAAATGTTCTTGTGGGTACATGGAAATAAGTCTTCTCGTCGGTATTAAGCAGACAGAGACTGTTGTCTGAAATAAACCGCTCTATCTGCCGACCGCGAGAATTAGTATTATCATTTCCCCACAAAGAACTATGGCCGTTAAAGTCACCAAACAACAGAAATGGTGTTGGCAGCTGATCTACTAATGCATCGAGTTCCTCTTGGCGGATGACATCGTGTGGTGGCAAACACAAACTACAGACTGTCAACAAGCATGAAATATGAATTCTTATAGCAACAGCCTGTAGAGTAGTATTCAATGGATGAGCAGTGCTGGGAAAAGTATTAGATGTTATACAAACACCTCCAGACACTGCACCATCGTCACCACAGTCCTTTCTAAAGCTTTTAAACCCACGCATGGAAAAGTTATTGCTAGACTTCAGGAATGTTTCCTGAAGTGCAACACATGCGGGGTTGTAGGCTGAAATTATAGACATGATGTCATCATGATGAGAACGCAAACCATGGCAGTTCCAAGAAACAAAGGAAGTTATTGTTTAATTTGAAAAGCTCCTTTCCCGGAGCTGGAAGGCATGTCATCTGACATCTCCTCGAGTGACAGATCTTCGTCAGAGGGATGTAGAGACACAGCGTCAGCTTCAAGGGATAAGGCTTTACGGGTGGATATGGAGGGTCTGAAATTGCCCTCCTTTGCAGATTTAAGTTTTAAAGCCTTTAGGGCTTTAGATTTAGCCATCGGAGCTTTTCTTCGGAGAGTATTTGCGGATGTTGTTTTTGACTTTTTCTCAGATGTATGGGGTAATCTGACTATTGGAAGTGAAAGAGCATCCGTTTGGGTACTAGCCGTTCTGGTGACCTTGGCGGCGACAGATGCATAGCTAACTCCTGCTTGAGGTGTTCGTGCTGTAACAGCACGTCTCGCCTCAGGATATGAACAATTGTTCTTAACTTTAGTGGTTGTGATCTCCTTTTCCAGTATCCAGATAGGACAACTCCTAGCGTAGGAGAGGTGGTCACCCTTACAGTTGACACACCTCTCCTTTGCAGTACAAGACGAGCTGTCATGGCCAACTGCTGCGCAGCGAGCGCAAGTCAGTTTTCCTCTGCAAGTCGCTTTGGAGTGACCAAATCTCTGGCACTGGAAACAACGCAAAGGATTTGGAATAAACGGCCTAACGGGTAGATGCAAATACGCAGCATTAATATGCTGCGGTAGGTCTGGCGTCGCAAAAGTCAGTACGAGATGTTTAGTATTAATAATCTGCTCATCTCGTCTGATCGTGATGCGTCTTACAGCACAGACCTTTTGATCTTTGAGATTTTCTAAGATCTCATCCGTAGGCGTGTTAAGTAAATCCCTTGCGGATACCACACCTCGAGAAAAGTTAAGGTTCATATGAGGAGAGACAGACACCTCAATGTTAGCAAGCGTATTTAGATTACTTATGACGTTAGCTTGTGCTTCTGAAGCGACTTCCACCATCAAGTCACCAGAACGTATTTTCCGAATGCTTTTCACTTCCCCGATATTTCCACTGATAGCTTTGTGGATTAGGAAAGGGGATACATTATCGAAGGTTGGTTGGTTGGTTGGGTTTTCTGGCGCAAGGTCCAAACAGGACAAGCTGCGCCAAGTCTAAAATTATTGTTGATTTACATTTTTTATTATTTTTATTTATTTATTTATTTATTTTTTTTGCAAAAGAAAACCCAAACAACATTAAAATTTTAAAAAACAAAAATCAGTGTAAATATAGTTTTAAAATCTTTTTATGAAATATAAAAAGTAAATAATTTAGATATATATATATATTTTAAAATTCATAACATATATTTAAATAAAATTTAAGAAACCTATAGCTCTCAAAAATGCAAATAGGTTTCGATGGGGTGGATGCCCCAATAAATCAAATGAAGTTAAAATGTCAGTTTTAAAATAGTGTAAACGTAAATGGTTAAAATCTTGACATGAGATTAAAATATGATATACTGTGTAGGGTTCATCACACGTTTCACACCATGGACACAACTCACTTAGAAATAAATGCCTGTGTGTGAAACGTGTGTGTCCGATACGAAGGCGAGTCAAACGGACATCAGCACTTCGTAACGGTAAAACTGATAATGAGGTGAGGGATGAGAAAATGCTATTCAGTTTGTTTCCGACCTGCAAGTTCCACGATTCCTGCCAAAGACCATATATAAATCTTTTTATACCCTTTCTCACATCTGAGAGCGGAACCGATGGTAAAATTGGTTCTTCAGCAGCCTTTGCAGCTGCATCCGCTCTCTCGTTTCCATCAAGACCCATGTGGCTTGGTATCCAACAAAATACAATTTCTTTTCCCTTGCCAGCAAGGGAATCTAATACTTTAAAAATTCTGGACACAACTGGATGACATGTAACGCTATTGTTCTTCAAAGCCTCTAAAATACTCATGCTGTCAGTATAGATACAGTATTGAAGATAATCATCTGTATTCACATGCTGAAGTGCATAATAAATAGCTGTGGCTTCAGCAGTAAAGATGGAGCAGGACGAATGTAGGCTGTAGCTAAAAGTTATGTTATTGATAAAAATTCCACAGCCGACATGTCCTGAGGTCTTAGATCCATCCGTGAATACAGGTTTGTAAGATTGGTTCTGACAGCGATGAGAACAATATAGCTGTTGAAAAACAATAGGTGTTGTGTCCGATTTTCTAAATTGTGCAAAAGTATTGATAAATGTATTTGTTGGTTGATACCAAGGTGGATAGAGATTTTGGTCTATAGTCTCTATCTGAACATCACATAGGTCTGTGAGCCATAGATGTGATTTAGCTCGTGTGAGAAAAGGTGGGATGCTCATTGGTCGAGCATCAAACAGTCTTTTAAGAGAGGCATTAGGAACCATGGAACGTATCGGATGATTAGGGGTCGACATGATCTTAGCATAATAATTGAGAGACTGCTGCATTCGTCTCAGGTCTAACGGTAATTGATGACATATCACGTATAGACTCTGGACGGGTGATGTGCGGAATGCCCCAGAGCATATTCTCAAAGCAGAGTGATGAACTGTGTCCAGTCTTCGTAAAATAGAAGATCTAGCCGATCCATAAACAACACACCCGTAGTCAATGCGGGATAGAATCAATGACTTATAAATTCGAAGTAGTGATGTGCGATCTGCACCCCAAGATGTATTTGACAACACCTTGAGGATATTAAGCGATCGCTCACATTTCTTCCGCAAATACAAAACATGCGAAAGAAAGGTTAATTTTCGGTCAAAGATAATACCCAAGAATTTTATTTCATTGACTACTTGTATTGGAGTGTTGTTGATATAAATAGTTGGATCATTATGCAGGCTAGTCTTTCTGCAGAAGTGGACACATTTACTCTTGCTTGGTGGTATATGGCCATTCTCAGCACACCATGCAGCAAGTTTATTAACTGCTGTTTGCAGTTGTCTCTCAATTAATCGCATATTGGACCCCTCGCATGATATTTGCAGGTCGTCAACAAACAAAGTACCATTTACTGACGATGGAAGTTGATGAAGAATGTTACTGATGAAGAGGCTAAAAAGTGTGACGCTTAAAATAGAGCCCTGAGGAACACCCTCAGATTGTGTAAAAGTATTGGACGTATGGCGTCCAATACGTACTTTAAAACCACGGGAGCATAAAAAATTCTGTAGAAATATCGGCAGATTACCCCGAAAGCCAAAATCATATAATGTACGGAGAATTCCATATCGCCATGTACGGTCGTATGCCTTCTCGATGTCAAAGAAAATGGAGACCAGATGGTTTCTCCGCACAAAAGCATTGCGGATTTGGGTCTCCAAATATGTGATATTATCAAGAGTGGATCTCCCTTTACGGAAGCCACTCTGATTATTATGTATACATTTATTTTTTTCTAAGACATATACGAGACGGGCGTTGACCATACGTTCGAGAGTCTTACAGAAGCAACTCGTCAGAGCAATTGGTCGATAATTTGAAGGATCAGAAGGATCCTTACCAGCCTTAAGAACCGGAATCACTATCGCTTCACTCCAAGCCGAAGGAAATTTCTTTTCATTCCAGATCCTATTGAACAAAAGTAATATGATCAATAGGGAGTCTGGACTTAAATTTCGAAGCATTTGATAGCTGATTCCATCAGGTCCTGGGCTGGTGTCATGGGCCTGCTTTAATGCTCTCTTCAATTCCAACATCCTAAATTCACAGTTGTAAGGCAAGGCTTCACCGTGGTTGAAACGAATTTGTGTTCGCTCAGCACGACTCTTAGTCCTTAAAAACGAAGGACTGTAAGAGTCGTTGCTTGAGACGCTAGCAAAAGTTTCACCAAGGGTATTAGCAATGTCTTTAGGAGAAGAGTATACTGCAGCTCTGGTTTTTAAAACAGGAATAGAGAAATCCTTATAAATCCCATTGGCTGCTTTTACTTTTCTCCACAACTGTTTACTGGATGTGGAAGAAGTTATTGATGATACATAGCGGGACCAAGATTCCTTCTGACTTCGACGACGAGCTCTGCGAGCTAATGCTTTTGCTCTCTTAAAGGCTATAAGATTCTCCGTTGTGGGGTATCTTCTGAATAGCCCCCATAACTTCCTCTGTTTCTTATAGGTGTTTTGACATTCATCATTCCACCAAGGTTTGCAGCGCCTATGTGGTATAGGGGAACTCTTTGGTATTGATGCATCAGCTGCATTCTTAATTGTTTGTGTGACTTCAAAAACGGCAATATCAATGTCTTCGATCGAAACCATTGCATCATCAATAACTGCCAATTGTGTAAATAACGTCCAATCTGCCCGACTGTACACGTAAGTAGGTAGGCGTTGTCCTACACTACTACCTCCAGTCTGGGAGATGACGAGAGGAAAATGATCGCTATTGTGCAGATCATTTCCTACTATTAGATTTAACAATGGCAGAAGAGATGGAGAACAGATGGCTAGATCGAGTGAATGAAACGTTCTTGTGGGTACATGGAAATATGTCTTCTCGTCGGTATTAAGCAGACAGACACTATTATCTGAAATAAACCGCTCTATCTGCCGACCGCGAGAATTAGTATCATCATTTCCCCACAAAGAACTATGGCCGTTAAAGTCACCTAACAACAGAAATGGTGTTGGCAGCTGATCTACTAATGCATCTAGTTCCTCTTGGCGGATGACATCGTGTGGTGGCAAATATAAACTACAGACTGTCAACAAGCATGAAGTATGAATTCTTATAGCTACAGCCTGTAGAGTAGTATTCAAAGGATGGGCAGTGCTGGGGAAATTATTAGATGTTAATATACAAACACCTCCAGACACTGCACCATCGTCACCACAGTCTTTTCTAAAGCTTTTAAACCCACGCATGGTGAAATTTATGCTGAACCTCAGGAATGTCTCCTGAAGGGCAACACATGCGGGGTTATAGGCTGAAATTATAGACTTGATGTCATCATGATGGGAACGCAAACCATGGCAGTTCCAAGAAACAAAGGAAGTCACTATTCAAATAGAAAAGCTCCTTTTTTGGAGCTGGAAGTCAAGTCCTCTAGCGTTTCCCCGAACGTGGTGTCATCGTCTGAGGGATGCAGAGAGACTGAGTCAGACTCCAAGTAAGAGAAAGCATTATGGGTGGATAAAGGAGGTTCTCTTACACCTTCTTTTGCAATTTTTAATTTCATTGATTTTTTGCTTCTCGATTTAGCAAAAGGAGTCCTTTTAGTGAATATCGGAGATTTCGTAAATTTTGGCTTTGCTGATATCTGGGGTAATCTAACCGGGGAAGGAGAAAAGGTTTCAGTTTGTGTGCTACTCGATTTAGTGACCTTCTTTGCAGCAGTGGCATAACTTATCCCTGAAAAAGGGGTAAGAGTTGTAACTTCTCGTCTTGATTCAGGATATGATAATTTTTTAGTTACCTTCAACGTGGTTATTTCTTTTTCCAGTACCCATTTATGGACAACTTCAAGAATAGGAGGGGTGGTCCCCATGACAGTTGACACACCTCTCCTTTGCAGTGCAGTTCGTACTATCGTGGCCAACTGCTGCGCAACGAGCGCAGGTCAGTTTGCCTCTGCATGCATTCTTCGAATGTCCAAAATGCTGGCACAGGAAACATCGTAAGGGATTTGGTATATAAGGCCGGACGGGTAAATTTAAGTAAGCAACTTTAATGTTGTCTGGAAGGTCTGGGGTCGCAAAAGTTAGAATCAGATGTTTGGTGTCCATAAAGACACCTTCTCTTCTAATCCTAATGCGTTCTACTCCACAGACCTTCTGATTTATCAAATTTTCCAAAATTTCCTCCGTCGGCGTATATAGCAAATCCGCAGCAGATATTACACCACGTGAAAAGTTAAGGTTACTATGAGGCATGACTGTTACTTCAAAGTTTGCCATTTTATCCATTTTCAGTAAATTTGCTGCTTGCGACTCTGATTTCACTTCAATGAGAAGGTCACCCGAGCGCATCTTCTGAATACCTCTAACATCTCCAACCATTCCATAGATGCTTTTTTGTATTAGAAAAGGTGACACTGATTTAAAAGTGTCATCCTTTTTCTTCACAATAAAAAACTTTGCACTTAGGCAAGCTAACTGGTGCTCCCGTGGGAGAAGAGATATTTTTCTATTTTCCATAGTAAAATTTTAAAATTTCGGGACCTAACCGCACCACCCACCACCGAGTCCAACAAGGGGATGCAGACCAGCTGCACCAGTGCTAGCCAGGTCCTATACGCTCACAGTACATCCCTGAAGTGGCCTCCACCCTTAACGAGTCACCCAGTAGATGTACCGATCGCTTGATCCATAAAGCCGATTGATGTGCTGAGGACCACAACACACCTCCCGTTTACCTGAAGCAGAGGCCAAAGCAATGTGTTGGTCTCTGGAGGCCTCAATTACCAGGATCCTCCTTTCCAGGGACACGGGTCTCCACGCACGGCAAACACGTGGGTGATTTAGTCCCCAAGAGTAGCTAATAGCAACAGAGCGGCGAAAGTTACTCAAGGGGAGCCCTCAACCTCTTGCGAGGCAACCACACTGAGGGAGAAGAGGAAGAAAAAGCAGAAGAGTAGAATAGAGAAGAAGAGAAAGAAGAGGACAGATCACTGGGGTACCTCGGGATTGTGACACCCGTGTTTACCTAAAGAAGGTAAACCCCCTGAGGGGATGCTGCGGTAGGTCTGGCGTCGCAAATGTCAGGATTAGATGTTTAGTATTAATAACTTTATCATCTCTCCAGACAGTAATGCGTTTTACAGCACAGACCTTTTGCTCTTTTAGATTTTCTAGTATCTCATCCGTAGGCGTGTTAAGCAAATCCTTGGTGGATATCACACCACGAGAAAAGTTAAGGTTTGTATGAGGCGAGACAGACACCTCAAGGTTAGCTAGCATATTCAAGTTCACAATCTGAGCTGCTTGAATTTTAGAGACAACTTCAACCATTAAATCACCAGAACGCAATTTTCTAGTGCTCTTCACTTCACCGACTGTGCTGTTATAGCTTTTTGGATGAGGAAAGGGGATACTGTATCAAAAGTACCCTCTTTCCTTTTAATTACATAAAACTTTGCATTTAATAGTGAAAATGTTTGCTCCCGTGGGAGAATAGAAATATTACTTTCCATATTTAAATTGGAAAATTCGGGACCTGACGGCACCACCCACCACCGAGTCCAACAAGGGGATGCAGACCAGCTGCACCAGTGCTAGTCAGGTCCTATACGCTCACAGTACATCCCTGAAGTGGCCTCCACCCTTAACGAGTCACCCAGTAGATGTACCGATCGCTTGATCCATTAAGCCGATTGATGTGCTGAGGACCACAACACACCTCCCGTTTACCTGAAGCAGAGGCCAAAGCAATGTGTTGGTCTCTGGAGGCCTCAATTACCAGGATCCTCCTTTCCAGGGACACGGGTCTCCACGCACGGCAAACACGTGGGTGATTTAGTCCCCAAGAGTAGTTAATAGCAACAGAGTGGCGAAAGCTACTCAAGGGGAGCCCTCAACCTCTTGCGAGGCAATCACACTGAGGGAGAAGAGGAAGAAAAAGCAGAACAGTAGAAGAGAGGGGAAAAAAGAAGAGGACAGATCACTGGGGTACCTCGGGATTGTGACACCCATGTTTACCTAAAGAAGGTAAACCCCCTGAGGGGGGCCAATCTTATGGAATATCTTTTTTAACCACATCTCTACTTACACTTGGCCCCATCATACAAAGCTAATAACGTTTGCATACGACTGCCTCTTCATTATTTCAGGCTCTACAAAACTATCACTAAAAAATAACAGCAATGAAACTCTCCAAATTTTTTATGACCTATGTTCAGAAATTCATCTAAAAATTTCCCCACCTAAATCTAAAATACTAATATTAGGAAAAAGAAATAAAACACTAAAATCAAATCCAAAAATAGTTATAAATAATACAAGCTTGAGGCATACCAAAATTCTTCCATATTTAGGTGTTCAAATTGATTCGAAACTTTCCTTCCTTCCGCATACAAGATCTCTCAAACCTAAATTAATTAAAATCGCTCAAAATTTGAAAAGCATGTCGAATTCCCATTGGGGCTTAAAAGGAAAAATTATAAAAATTATCTTTAACACGGTAATAGTCAGAACAGTCCTTTATGCATCAGCATTTTGGGCAGAACAACTAACAAAAAGGAAAATAAACCAACTTCTAACTATAGAAAGATTTTTCACACTATTAATAACGAAAAATTTTATAACAACCCCAACAACAGGCCTTGAGATTTTGGCAGGAGTTCTTCCACTCCATCTCCAAACTGAAACAGAAACATTAAAATCTAAATTATTTCAGCATAATCATCAAACAGAAATAGATTCAATAGTAGTGAATTCATATCTAATAGACAAAAAACCTCACAAGAACTTTTTCCATCCCTCAAAATGGCTAAGTAATCAGCGCATCTTCAAAAATTCCAAAGATCAAGCAAATAAAAAATTAATTTCAACTAAATGGAATTACTTCACAGACGGATCTAGGATGAACGACAAAATTGGAGCGGCCATGGTCTGCTATGAAGGACCTGAAACTCATACAATAGAACTTTTCAAATTGCATAAATTCAATTCTATTTATCAAGCAGAAGCCTTAGCCATCTTACTCTCTATTAAACACATCCATCAAAATTCTCTCACACCAGCTACAATTTGGTCTGACAGTCTTTCTGTTCTTACAGCAATTCAGAATCCAATCCCAAATTCATCTATAATTCAACAACAACTTCAAACCAACTGCTCAATCATACAACTTTGCTGGCTAAGAGCGCACCAAGGTCACATCGGAAACGAACTTGCAGACCAAAAGGCGAAAGAAGCCACAAACCTCCCAGATAGCCAAACCATTCAAGTCCCCTGGTCAAGAGCTACCATTAAACATCATTTAAAATTAATATCACTAAGGAATTGGCAAACTCTATGGGATCAAGCATCTTCAGGAAGAATTACTTATAAATACTTCCCACAAGTTTCAACAAATATCTGTTACTCAAATCCGCTTCTTAATTATTTCCTGACAGGCCATGGCCCCTTCCCCACATATTCTCACAAAATCAAAAAAGCAACTTCAGACCTCTGTATTTGTGGAACAACCGGTAATAGCCTGCACTATATAACAAATTGTGTCCACACAGTTAATTTCCATATCATCAAATCATCAGCACAATCAGAAGAACAATTCATCCGATTTATTCTAAATTGTCCTTTTAGAAGGAAGAAAATGTGCCAACTAGCAGTATTTTTAATGTCTAAAGACCTCAACCTCTGCAAGAACCCAACTACCAGAACAGAAATATTAGAAGAAACCGAAGATTCTGATTCCTCCTAAAAGAATATAAATCAAGCCTGAACAGTGTACAATTAACCTCTCCATCAAATTTCAAAATACCTCCTCAACAGACAAGCCAAAACTCAATGGAAAAAATGGACAAATCTTCAACTCCTACAATCAGTGCAGTATCAAATAAAAATCAAATAAAATCAAAATCAACATTTATAAACTGCAATCCACATCCTATCAACTAAATCTTCCAATTATTTTTTATTCTACTAATAATTTTACATTATTGCTATTTCAATTATTAACTCTAATTATAAAAATATTAAATAAATAATAATTTTATAATATCAAATGTTAAATTATAACTTATAATTTGTTTCTGTTTCAACTGTTGTACCAAATAACTTATTTCATTTTGTCTTATCTTATTTATTATTATTTACAGTTTTATAATCATCATTATTATTAACTAATTTTATTTTTATTATTATATTAATTATATTACTATAACCACAGTCATCATTATAATAATCTTAGTCATCATAAAATTGTATTATTCCCTCTATTATTACCTTAAAACAGTTAATAATTTATGTACCATTAACTTTTAATATTTAATTAATCTATTGTAATAATGTAACTACTTTAAATATTCTTCAATTCTCAATTCAATTTACCTATTTATACCTTTTTATATCAACAGATAAGCATAAATTCTTAACTAATTTTCATTCTAATCCCTTTCCTACTATCATTATTGTAATTCTCCTAATATATTTAATCATTCCTTCTCTTTTAATCAAATAACATTATCCTAATACAATCAATAATCTATGTCATCTTTCACAATTAATTAATTAATTAACAAGTTTTCAAGTCGTCTCAAATCTTATAGCATTTCAACTGGTATTACATTAACTACAATTATAAAAAATTATATGTTGTTTTTAGCAAATAATTATATTGTGAATTGTTTAAAGTATTATTCTTTGTACTAAAATAACTATTTTCAAATTACAATTGTCATTTTATAAACAATATTTTATTGTATCTGTACCAACTATATTTCTAAAATCTTCTTTATATTACCTTATTTCATTTACTTGGAATTATTATTAGTTTCTTTATCATCACCAAACAAGTTTTTTATCTTACTCTTTTTTAAATTGTAATGTTGTAATTTGTATATAGCTTTGTACACCTCATTAGTTATCCCTTTTTTATTTCTATTGTACATATTTTTCTACTTTTCTTTTCTTTTACTTTTATATACTCACTTTTCTATTACTCTAACTTAGTATTATTCAAGTCATCATCTAAATTTACTACTTATTACCAAATGTATCTAAGTTGTTCTATATATATCAATTGGAATTGTAGAAATTGCAACCTTCTCTGTATAACTTACTAGCTGTAAATTTCTAATCTCTGTAAGAACTGTGATACAGTGATCTACGCAGTAGATCACTGTAGGCTTTAAAGCCCCACCTTATGTATAATTTTTGAAATTCAATAAACGGCCCTGGGACGGGATGCCCCTGGCCTGTTCTTGGGCCTTGGTGGGTGTGATGCCCGTCTTGGGAGTGCCCGGTGGGCGCCTTTGGGTTGGCCTGGGCTTGCGGTTCTCCGGGGCCAGGCGCTTGTTTCCCCTGGGGGGTGTTGTTGTCGGCTCAATTGAGCCTAGGGAACAGACCTGTTAACCTTCAGGTATAGATCAGGGTTCCCTAGTGCTCTCAGTTAGTCTGTCTAGAGCAACTAATGATCTCCAACTCCCTAATGATAATGAACATATAAAATTAATATCTCATAGAAAAACACTTAGTAAATACAATCTTTATAATTTTATTTATGAACTACCTAGACAATTGGCGAGAAAACTACTACACAATAAATTTGTTATAATTGGATTAGCAAAATTTAGAATAGAAAATTTTAAAATAACTTTTAGATGTCAAAAATGTCAATCTTTTAATCACAAAACAATAGATTGCAAATACATAAATAGCTACTGCGGAAAATGTAGTAGAAAACACCCCACTAATAAGTGTTTAGTCAATCAATATCGTTGCATTAATTGTATAGAATCAAACTATAATGGAGCAAACTATCCAGAAAATCATGCAGCGTACGACATTAATTGTCCGACTTACAACCATTTTATAAACCAATCTCAAAACCAACATTTTATTAATTTATAATGTCAGACACACACAAAACAAATAATTTTACAATATCACCATCAACACAAAATTCAAACTTATTAAATATTAATATAAATGAACTAAAATTTTTACAAATCAATTTACAACGTAGTAAATCTGCCCAAACGCAGCTTTATCACACAATTATTAAAAATGATTACCATATAATAATGATACAGGAACCATATATTTATAATAAAATAATTAGAGGAATTCCAATAGCATTAAAAATATATTACAATACTCACTCAGAAAGAGCAAAATGCGCAACATTAATCAATACACCAATAAATCCTATACTTTTACTAAACTATGATGACATAGTTATATTACTTCTAAACTTAAATCCTAAACCATTAATTATCATAAACCTATATGCTTCACCCAACTGCAATATTGAGTTATTATTAAATAAAATTATTCCATATATTAACAATTTCACACAAAATCATCATATCTTACTTTGTGGAGATTTTAATTCACAGAATATCTTATGGAATTATAAATCAAACAATAGCAGAGGTCTACTATTAGAATCATTTATTTCTAGCAACAATCTTAATTTAATAAACACAATAAATAGCCCTCCAACATTTACTGGACCAACGGGAATAGGATGGCCAGATTTAACTATAACAAACGATAGTCTTTACTCATTAATAAAAAACAGGCAAATATTAGAAGACATCAGTTGTTCAGATCACAATTATATATCATTTGATTTAAAAGAACGCAGTATAATAACTTACAATAAAAGATTTAATAGCAAAATAAATAGAACTAAATTTATAAAACAAATAAAATTACAATTAAAAAATACAATAATAAACATAAATAATTGTAATACAAAAGATAATTTAGACCACATAACAGAAGAACTAACAAAAAATATTACACAAATTGCAGAATCAATTTTTCCATTAAAAACACCAATTAAACAATTTAAATTAAATTGGTGGAATAAAAATTTACTAACCCTAAAAAACAAAACAAGAACCCTTAGACGCAGATTTAAATCATCACAAAACACAGAGATACGACAACAATACCAAATAGAATATAAAAAATCTTTAGCACAATATAAAAAAGAAATAATAAAAAGTAAACTTAATATTTGGAAAAATTTTTGTAATAATACTAAAACAGCATATGGAATAATAGAAAAAATTGCTACCAATAAACTATTTATGGTTGGTTGGTTGGGTTTTATGGCGCAAGGTCCAAAATTGGACATGCTGCGCCAAGAATAAGTTTTATGTAACTTTATTTCATTTTAATTATTTTTTTATTTATTTTCAAAAACCCAAGCAACATTAAAATATTAAAAAACAAAAATAAGTGTATATATTATATTAAAATCTAGTTATAAAATATAGAAAATGAAAATAACAATTATTTGTATAATTTTTTTTTAAAATCTAAAATACAGATTAAATATAATGTATAAAACCTATTGCCCTCAAGAAAGCGAATAGGTTTTTATGGGGTGGATCCCCTCTTATATCAAATAAAATTATAAAATCAGTTTTAAAAAAGTGTAAACGTTGTTGGTTAAAATCTGGACATGATATTAAAATATGATAAACAGTGTAAGGTTCATCACACGTTTCACACCAAGGATTTAATTCATTCAAAAACAAATGTCTGTGTGTGAAACGTGTGTGTCCGATACGAAGGCGAGTCAATCTAACATCTGCACTTCGCACCGGTAAAACTGACAATGACATGAGGGATGAGAAAATGGTATGTAATTTGTTGACGACCTGCAAGTTCCATGATTCTTGCCAAAGACCATATATAAAATTTTTTATAGTCTTTCTCACATCTGAGAGAGGAACCGATGGTAATATTGGATCTGATGCAGCCTTTGCAGCTGCGTCTGCTCTCTCATTTCCTTCAAGACCCATGTGGCTTGGTATCCAACAAAATACAATTTCTTTTCCCTTGCCAGCAAGGGAATCCAATGCTTTAAAAATTCTCGACACAACAGGATGACAAATAATGCTATTGTTTTTCAAGGCTTCAATAATACTCATGCTGTCAGTATATATACAATATTGATGATAGTCATCTGTATTCACATGCTGAAGCGCGTAGTAAATGGCAGTTGCTTCAGCAGTAAAGATGGAGCAGGATGGATGTAGGCTGTAATTAAAATCTGTATTATTGGTAAAAATTCCACAGCCCACATGTCCTGCTGTTTTAGAACCATCTGTGAATACAGGTTTATATGATTGATACTGACAGCGATGAGAAGTATATAGCTGTTGAAAAACAATAGGTGTTGTGTCGGATTTTTTGAACTGAGCAAAGGTATTTATAAAGGTATTTGTTGGTTCATACCAAGGTGGATAGAGAAATTGATCAATTGACTCTATCCGAACATCACATAGGTCTGTGAGCCAAAGATGTGATTTGGCTCTTGTGAGAAAAGGTGGGATGCTCAATGACCGAGCATCATATAGTCTTTTAAGAGAGGCATTAGGTACCATGGAACGTAGTGGATGGTCATGGGTCGACATGATTTTAGAATAATAATTAAGAGACTGCTGCATTCGTCTCAGGTCTAACGGTAATTGATGACATATAACGTATAGACTCTGGACGGGGGATGTGCGAAATGCGCCTGAACATATTCTCAGAGCAGAATGATGGATAGTGTCCAGTCTGCGTAAAACAGAAGACCTAGCGGATCCGTAAACAACACAACCGTAGTCTATGCGGGATAAAATTAGAGATTGGTAAACTCGGAGGAGTGACGTGCGATCAGCACCCCAAGATGTGTTTGAAAGCACCTTGAGGATATTGAGCGATCGCTCGCACTTCTTCCGCAGATATAATATATGCGGAAGAAAGGTTAATTTACGGTCAAATATCACTCCGAGGAATTTTACCGCACTGACCACTGGTATAGGTGTGTTGTTTATATGAATAACGGGATCATTGTGGAGGCTAGTCTTCCTGCAGAAATGGACACAATTGCTCTTGCTAGGGTTGGGTTGGGTTGGTTGGGTTTTATGGCGCAAGGTCCAAAGATGGACATGCTGCGCCAAGAATAGTATTTTCGTAGAATATATTTTTATTATGCTATATACTTTTTTATTTTTGTTTATAAATATATATTTATTTTAAAAACCCAAGCAACATTAAAATTTTAAAACACAAAAATAAGTGTATAAATTATTTTAAAATCCATACATAATAGTAGAATATAAAATAAATCAAATGTATATAAATTCTAAAATGAATAAATATAAATTATATAAAATTTAAAAAACCTATTGCTCTTAAATAAGCAAATAGGTTTTTGTGGGGTGGTTCCCCCAGCAAATCAAACATAGTTAAAAGGTTTGTTTTAAAATATTTAAAACGGTAGACGTTAAAAATGGAACATGAGATTAAAATATGATAAATAGTAAATGGTTCATCACACGTTTCACACCATGGATTTACTTCATTTAAAAATAAATGTCTATGTGTGAAACGTGTGTGTCCGATACGAAGGCGAGTTAATCTAACATCAGCACTTCGTAACGGTAAAACTGATAATGAGGTGAGGGATGGAAAAATGGTATGTAATTTGTTGACGACCTGTAAGCTCCATGATTCCTGCCATAGACCATATATAAAACGTTTTATAGCTTTTCTCACATCTGAGAGAGGGACCGATGGTAATATTGGGTCTGATGCAGCCTTTGCTGCTGCATCCGCTCTCTCATTTCCATCAAGACCTACGTGACTTGGTATCCAACAAAATATAATATCATAACCCTTGCCAGCAAGGGAATATAATGCTCTAAAAATCTTTGACACAACAGGATGGCAAGTAAAACTATTGTTTCTCAATGCTTTC
The DNA here is from genome assembly GCA_037975125.1 of Latrodectus hesperus. Lineage (NCBI taxonomy): Eukaryota > Metazoa > Arthropoda > Arachnida > Araneae > Theridiidae > Latrodectus > Latrodectus hesperus. The sequence continues at coordinate 44,762,873 of CM075860.1, forward strand.
AATACACTCATGCTGTCAGTATATATACAATATTGACGATGTTCATCTGTATTCACAAGCTGAAGCGCATAAAAGATAGCTGCGGCTTCAGCAGTAAAGATGGAGCAGGACGAATGTAGACTGTGACTAAAAACTGTGTTATTTATAAAAACTCCACAGCCCACGTGTCCTGCTGATTTTGAACCATCCGTGAATACAGGTGTGTATGATTTATACTGACAGCGATTAGAGGAAAATAGCATTTGAAAAACAATAGGTGTTGTGTCTGATTTTAAAAACTGAGCAAAAGAGTTATTAAAATTAATGGTTGGATCATACCAAGGCGGATGAGCAAAATTATCAATAGACTCTATCCGAAACGTCACATAGGTCTGTCAGCCACAGATAAGATTTGGCTCTTGTGAACAAAGGTGGGATGCTCATTGGTCGAGCATCAAACAGTCTTTTGAGAGAGGCATTAGGAACCATGGAACGTAATGGGTGATGTGGGGTCGACATAATTTTTGCGTAATAATTGAGAGACTGCTGCAATCTTCTCAGGTCTAAGGGTAGTTGTTCACAAACAGCATATAGACTCTGGACGGGTGATGTGCGGAAGGCGCCAGAACATATCCTCAAAGCAGAATGATGAACTGTGTCCAACCTTCGTAAAACGGAAGATCTAGCTGATCCATAAACAACACTTCCGTAGTCAATGCGGGACAAGATCAATGACTGATATACTCGAAGAAGTGATGTGCGATCTTCACCCCAAGATGTATTTAACAACACCTTGAGGATATTAAGCGATCTATCACACTTCTTCCGCAAATATAGAACATGCGGAAGAAAAGTTAATTTTCGGTCAAAGATAATGCCCAAGAATTTTATTTCATTGACTACGTGTATTGGAGTGTTGTTGATGTAAATTATTGGATCATTATGCAGGCTAGTCTTTCTACAGAAGTGGACACATTTACTTTTGCTAGGAGATAAAGTATGGCCATTCTCAGCACACCATGCAGCAAGCTTGTTAACTGCTGTTTGCAGCTGTCTCTCAATTAACCGCATATTCGAACCCTGACATGATATTTGCAAATCGTCAACATAGAGTGTACCATTTATTGATGGTGGTAGTTGATGTAGACTGTTACTGATAAATAAATTAAAAATTGTGACACTTAAAATGGAGCCTTGGGGAACACCCTGGGCTTGAATAAAAGTATTGGAAAATACTGTTCCAATACGTACTTTAAAAAAACGGGAGCATAGAAAATTTTTTAGGAATATCGGAAGATTACCCCGAAAGCCAAAATTATATAATGAACGGAGAATTCCATATCGCCATGTACGGTCGTATGCCTTCTCAATGTCAAAGAAAATGGAGACCAGATGGTTTCTCCGCACAAAAGCATTGCGGATTTGGGTCTCCAAATATGTGATGTTATCAAGAGTGGTTCTCCCTTTACGGATGGTTGGTTGGTTGGTTGGTTGGGTTTTATGGCGCAAGGTCCAAAGATGGACATGCTGCGCCAAGAATAAATTTTTCGAAAAATATATTTTATATTATTTACTTTTTTTATTTTATTTATAAATATGTATTTCCTTTGAAAACCCAAGCAACATTAAAATTTTAAAAAACAAAAATTAGTGTAGAAATTATTTTAAAATCCATATATAATAGAACATAAAAAAATCAAATATATATAAATTTTAAAATGTATAAATATAAATTTAGTAATTATATAAAATTTAAAAAACCTATTGCTCTTAAATAAGCAAATAGGTTTCTGTGGGGTGGTTCCCCCAGCAAATCAAACATAGTTAAAAGGTTTGTTTTAAAAAATTTAAAACGGTAGACGTTAAAAATGGAACATGAGATTAAAATATGATAAATAGTAAATGGTTCATCACACGTTTCACACCATGGATTTACTTCATTTAAAAATAAATGTCTATGTGTGAAACGTGTGTGTCCGATACGAAGGCGAGTTAATCTTACATCAGCTCTTCGTATCGGTAAAACTGATAATGAAGTGAGGGATGGAAAAATGGTATGTAATTTGTTGACGACCTGCAAGTTCCATGATTCCTGCCAAAGACCATATATAAAACTTTTTATAACCTTTCTCACATCTGAGAGAGGAACCGATGGTAAAATTGGATCTGACGCAGCCTTTGCAGCTGCATCTGTTCTCTCATTGCCTTCAAGACCCATGTGGCTTGGTATCCAACAAAATACAGTTTTTTTCCCTTGCCAGCAAGGGAATCCAATGCTTTAAAAATTTTGGACACAACAGGATGACAGGTAACACTATTGTTTTTCAAGGCTTCAATAATACTCATGCTGTCAGTATAGATACAAAATTGATGATAGTCTTCTGTATTCACGTGCTGAAGCGCATAATAAATAGCTGTAGCTTCAGCAGTAAAGATGGAGCAGGACGAATGTAGGCTGTAACTAAAAGCTGCATTATTGATAAAAACTCCACATCCCACATGTCCTGCGGTTTTAGATCCATCCGTGAATACAGGTTTGTATGATTGATTCTGACAGCGATGAGAATAGTATAGCTGTTGAAAAACAATAGGTGTTGTGTCCGACTTTTTAAACTGAGCAAAGGTATTTAAAAAGGTATTTGTTGGTTCATACCAAGGTGGATAGAGAAATTGATGAATTGACTCTATCCGAACATCACATAGGTCTGTGAGCCAAAGATGTGATTTTGCTCTTGTGAGAAAAGGTTGGATGCTCAATGGTCGAGCATCATAAAGTCTTTTTAAAGAGGCATTAGGAACCATAGAACGTAAAGGATGATCATGGGTCGACATGATCTTAGTATAATAATTGAGAGACTGCTGCATACGTCGCAGGTCTAAAGGCAAATGTTGGCATATTGCATAAAGACTCTGGACGGGTGATGTGCGGAATGCGCCTGAACATATTCTCAGAGAAGAATGATGGACAGTGTCCAGTCTGCGTAAAACAGAAGACCTAGCAGATCCGTAAACAACACAACCGTAGTCTATGCGAGATAAAATTAATGATTGGTAAACTCGGAGGAGTGACGTGCGATCAGCACCCCAAGATGTGTTTGAAAGCACCTTGAGGATATTAAGCGATCGCTCGCACTTCTTCCGCAGATATAATATATGCGGAAGAAAGGTTAATTTACGATCAAATATCACTCCGAGGAATTTTACCTCACTGACCACTGGTATAGGTGTGTTGTTTATATGAATAACGGGATCATTGTGGAGGCTGGTCTTCCTGCAGAAATGGACACAATTGCTCTTGCTAGGAGATAGTGTATGGCCATTCTCAGCACACCATGCAGCAATTTTATTTACAGATGTTTGTAATTGTCTCTCAATTAAATTCATGTTGGACCCTTCACAAGATATTTGCAGGTCATCAACATACAAAGTACCATGTACAGAAGGTGAAAGTTGATGAAGTATGGTACTGATATGAATATTAAAAAGTGTGACACTTAAAATACTTCCCTGAGGAACACCTTCAGGTTGGTTAAAAGTATTGGACAAAAACGTACCAATACGAACTTTAAAACCACGGGAGCTTAAAAAGTTTTGTATAAATATCGGCAAATTACCCCTAAAGCCAAAATCATACATCCTACGGAGAATTCCATAACGCCACGTATGGTCATAACCTTCTCTATGTCAAAGAAAATGGAAACGAGATGATTCCTTCGCACAAATGCATTGCGAATCTGCGTTTCCAGGTATGTAATATTATCAAGAGTGGATCTTCCTTTACGGAAGCCACTCTGATTGATATGAATACATTTATTTGTTTCTAAGACATGTACGAGACGGGCGTTGACCATACGTTCGAGAGTCTTACACAAGCAACTCGTCAGAGCTATTGGTCGATAACTTGAAGGAACAGAAGGATCCTTACCAGCCTTAAGGATCGGAATCAATATTGCTTCGCTCCGAAGTGATGGAAATTTATTTTCTGTCCAGATCCTATTGAACAGGTAAAGTAAGTTCAACAGGGAATCTGGACTTAAATTACGAAGCATTTGATAGCTGATTCCATCAGGTCCTGGGCTAGTATCATTGGCCTGCTGTAAAGCTCTCTTCAATTCCAACATCCGAAATTCACAGTTGTAAGGCAAAGCTTGTCGATGGTTGAAACGAATTGGTGTTCGCTCAGCACGACTCTTTGTCCTTAAGAACGAAGGACTATAAGAGTCGTTGCTTGAGACGCTAGCAAAGGTTTCACCAAGGACATTAGCGATGTCCTTAGGAGAAGAGTGTACAGCAGCTCCGGATTTTAAAATAGCAATAGAGAATTCCTTATACATTCCATTGGCTGCTTTCACTCTTCTCCACAACTGTTTACTGGATGTGGAAGAAGTAATTGAGGATACATAGCGAGACCAGGATTCCTTCTGACTTCGACGACGAGCTCTGCGAGCTAATGCTTTTGCTCTCTTGAAGGCGATAAGATTCTCCGTTGTGGGGTACCTCCGAAATAACCCCCATAACTTCCTTTGTCTTCTATAAGTTTGTTGGCATTCTTTGTTCCACCAAGGTTTGCAGCGCCTATGTGGTATAGGGGAACTCTTTGGTATTGATGCATCAGCTGCATTCTTAATTGTTTGTGTGACTTCAAAAACGGCAATATCAATGTCTTCGATCGAAACCATTGCATCATCAATAACTGCCAATTGTGTAAATAACGTCCAATCTGCCCGACTGTACACGTAAGTAGGTAGGCGTTGTCCTACACTACTACCTCCAGTCTGGGAGATGACGAGAGGAAAATGATCGCTATTGTGCAGATCATTTCCTACAATTAAATTTAACAATGGCAGAAGAGATGGAGAACAAATGGCCAGATCGAGAGAATGAAATGTTTTTGTGGGTACATGGAAATAAGTCTTCTCGTCGGTATTAAGCAGACAGAGACTGTTGTCTGAAATAAACCGCTCTATCTGCCGACCGCGAGAATTAGTATCATCATTTCCCCACAAAGAACTATGGCCGTGAAAGTCACCTAACAACAGAAATGGTGTTGGCAGCTGATCTGTTAAAGCATCGAGTTCCTCTTGGCGGATGACATCATGTGGTGGTAAATATAAACTACAGACTGTTAATAAGCATGCAGTATGAATTCTTACAGCAACAGCCTGTAGAGTAGTATTTAATGGATGGGCAATGCTGGGAAAAGTATTAGATGTTAATATACAAACACCTCCAGACACTGCACCATCGTCACCACAGTCTTTTCTAAAGCTTTTAAACCCACGCATGGAAAAGTTATTGCTGGACTTCAGGAATGTTTCCTGAAGTGCAACACATGCGGGGTTATAGGCTGAAATTATAGACTTGATGTCATCATGATGAGAACGCAAACCATGGCAGTTCCAAGAAACAAAGGAAGTTATTATTAAATTTGAAAAGCTCCTTTCCCGGAGCTGGAAGGCATGTCATCTGACATCTCCTCGAGCGATAGATCATCGTCCGAGGGATGTAATGAAACAGCGTCAGCCTCCAAGGTTAAGGCTTTACGGGTGGATATAGAGGGCCTAATATTGCCCTCTTTAGCAGATTTTAGTTTTAAAGCCTTTACGGCTTTAGATTTTGCAATCGGAGCTTTTCTACGGGGAATACTTGTGGAGGTTGATTTTGGCCTCTGTACAGATGTAAGGGGTAATTTTACTATTGGAAGTGAAGAAGCAACAGAAGCATAGCTAACTCCTGCTTGAGGTGTACGTGCTGTAACAGCACGTCTCGCCTCAGGATATGAACAATTGTTCTTAACTTTAGTGGTTGTGATCTCCTTTTCCAGTATCCAGATAGGACAACTCCTAGCGTAGGAGGGGTGGTCACCCTTACAGTTGACACACCTCTCCTTTGCAGTACAAGACGAGCTGTCATGGCCAACTGTTGCGCAGCGAGCGCAAGTCAGTTTTCCTCTGCAAGTCGCTTTGGAGTGACCAAATCTCTGGCACTGGAAACAACGCAAAGGATTTGGAATAAATGGCCTTACGGGTAGATGCAAATACGCAGCATTAATATGCTGCGGTAGGTCTGGCGTTGCAAAAGTCAGTATGAGATGTTTAGTATTAATAATCTGCCCATCTCGTCTGATAGTGATGCGTCTTACAGCACAGACCTTTTGATCTTTGAGATTTTCTAAGATCTCATCCGTAGGCGTGTTAAGTAAATCCCTTGCGGATACCACACCACGAGAAAAGTTAAGGTTCATATGAGGAGAGACAGACACCTCAATGTTAGCAAGCGTATTTAGATTACTTATGACGTTAGCTTGTGCTTCTGAAGCGACTTCCACCATCAAGTCACCAGAACGCATTTTCCGAATGCTTTTCACTTCCCCGATATTTCCACTGATAGCTTTGTGGATTAGGAAAGGGGATACATTATCGAAGGTACCCTCTTTCCGTTTTAAAACATAAAATTTTGCTTGTAGTATTGACAAGGAATGCTCCCGTGGGAGAGAAGAAATAGCAAATGTTTCCATATTAGAAATGGAAAATTCGGGACCTGACGGCACTACCCACCACCGAGTCCAACAAGGGGATGCAGACCAGCTGCACCAGTGCTAGCCAGGTCCTACACGCTCACAGTACATCCCTGAAGTGGCCTCCACCCTTAACGAGTCACCCAGTAGATGTACCGATCGCTTGATCCATAAAGCCGATTGATGTGCTGAGGACCACAACACACATCCCGTTTACCTGAAGCAGAGGCCAAAGTAATGTGTTGGTCTCTGGAGGCCTCAATTACCAGGACCCTCCTTTCCAGGGACACGGGTCTCCACGCACGGCATACACGTGGGTGATTTAGTCCCCAAGAGAAGCTAATAGCAACAGAGCGGCGAAAGCTACTCAAGGGGAGCCCTCAACCTCTTACGAGGCAACCACACTGAGGGAGAAGAGGAAGAAAAAGCAGAAGAGTAGAGGAGAGAAGAAAAGAAAGAAGAGGACAGATCACTAGGGTACCTCGGGATTGTGACACCCGTGTTTACCTAAAGAAGGTAAACCCCCTGAGGGGACAATAAACTATTTAAACCCACAACATTTATACCATTACAACAAATAAATAATAATCAAAATATACCCAAAAATATATTTATAAACCTCCTTCACACCTCCTTTCCAAGCCAAAATACTGATGAAATATTAATACCACATATACCAACAACTACAAATACAACACTGGAACCTCCATTTACAAATAAAGAACTAACAACAATTATCAAACTTTTAAAATAAATCAAAATCACCTGGAATAGATGGAATAGATAATGGTATAATAAAATTAATTCACATTGCGATACCAAATTTACTATTAACTCTATTCAACAAATGTCTATTACTTCAATATTTTCCAAAACATTTTAAAATTGGACAGGTAGTATTTTTCATGAAAAAGAATAAGACCTACTAATGACCCAAAGTCTTATAGACCAATATGCTTGCTATAAGCGATTGGCAAAATATTAGAAAGACTTTTAACTAACAGACTCAAATATCATTTAGAAAATAAAAAATTTTACAGTTCAAATCAATTTGGGTTTCGATCAAATTTATCAACAGAAAATGCTCTAATAAAAATAAAAGAATATATTAATTTAAATAAAAACCAAGATAAATATACAGGTCAGATCAGCCTTGACATAGAAAAAGCATTCGATACCTTATGGTGGCCTGAGCTAAGAAATAATTTAAATAAATTAAATTTACCATTAAATTTATTGAACTCTTTTTACAATTTTCTTGATAATAGGAAACTTATTATAATACACGATAATATATATATCGAAAAAGAACATACTCGAGGATGTCCACAGGGTTCGGTAAGTGGCCCAATCCTGTGGAACATTTATTATAACAAAATAAATGAATTTGAATGGCCTGAACATACAAAAATCATCACATTTGCTGATGACACTTTACTAGTTGTATCAGGTTCAACAAAAGAACTGTTAAAATTAAATAGTAATTATACGCTATCATTATTTTCAAATTTATGTGAAAAACTTAAATTAACAGTGTCAACCAGTAAATCAAAAATATTAATTTTAGGTAAAAAAAGAAAAGCACTAAAATATAATCCCAAAATTATATATAATAACCATAGTTTAAAACACACAAAAATTTTAACATACCTAGGCATTCAAATAGACAATAAATTATCATTCTTACCACATATTAGATCCTTAAAACCAAGAATTTTAAGAATAGCTCAAATATTTAAATCAATGGTAAATTTTTCTTGGGGTTTAAAAGGAAAATTATTGAAAATAATTTATAATACAGTAATAATAAGAATAATACTATATGGATCTATTATTTGGTATGCGGACCAAACAAAAAGAAAAGATATACAGTTAGGGACTCTAGAAAGACTCTTCACATTATTAATAACTAGATGCTATAAAACTACATCAACAACTGGACTTGAAATCTTATCCTGGATACCTCCACTAAACATTATTGCAGAACAAGATAAACTACGATCCATGATAATTCAACATCATATGAAAATCACCTTCAACAACCAAGAATTTACACCATCATCCATAGATTCAACACCTCACAAAGATATAACTCATCCAGCAAATTGGACTACAGGAATAAAGATCATCAAAACAGCAAATTTAAATAACGTCACTAAACATCAACCAACTACTTGGAACTTTTACACAGATGGTTCTAAAATAGAAGACAAACTTGGAGCAGCAATAGTTTACTTCAAAAATGATATTCAACAGAAAACTATACAATTCCGACTACATCAATATAACTCCATATTCCAAGCAGAAGCTCTGGCCATCCAAAAATCAATAGAACTAATCATCGAAAAAAATTACTTGCCAGCAACTATATGGACAGATAGGTTGGTTGGTTGGGTTTTATGGCGCAAGGTCCAAAATTGGACATGCTGCGCCAAGAGCAAGATTTTGTTGCTTTAAATATTTATTTAATTATTTTATTATTTATTTTTTTTAAAAAACCCAATCAACATTTAAAATTTTAAAATACAAAAATCTTTGTATATAATATTTTAAAATAAATTTTATAAAATAAGATATATGTACAATTTTAAAATTTTTCAATTAAATCAAATAAAATGTATGAAACCTATTACTCTTAGAAAAGCGAATAGGTTTCTATGGGGTGGATCCCCTATTAAATCAAATAAAGTTATAAAATCAGTATTAAAATAGTGTAAACGTTGTTGGTTAAAAACATTACATGAAATTAAAATATGATATATAGTAAATGGTTCATCACACGTTTCACACCATGGATTTAGTTCATTTAAAAACAAATGTCTGTGTGTGAAACGTGTGTGTCCGATACGAAGGCGAGTTAATTTAACATCAGCACTTCGTAAAGGTAAAACTGATATTGAGGTGAGAGATGAGAAAATGGTATGAAGTTTGTTTCCGACCTGCAAGTCCCATGATTCCTCCCAAAGAGAATAAACAAATCTTTTTATACTATTTCTCACATCAGAGAGCGGAACAGATGATAATATTGGTCTGGATGCAGCCTTAGCAGCTGCATCTGCTCTCTCATTTCCATTCAGACCTACGTGGCTTGGTATCCAACAAAATATTATTTTGTATCCCTTGCCAGCAAGGGAATCCAATGCTCTGAAAATTCGTGACACAACAGGATGACAGGTGTAACTATTGTTTCTCAAAGTATCTATAATGCTCATGCTGTCAGTGTATATACAATGATCTTTATAATTATCTGTATTCACATGCTGAAGCGCGTGATAAATAGCTGTAGCTTCAGCAGTAAAGATGGTTGGTTGGTTGGTTGGGTTTTATGGCACAAGGTCCAAAAACGGACATACTGCGCCAAGAAAAAAGTTTACACGCAGATATTATATTATTTTTTTATTTTATTTATTAAAATTATTTTTTTACTATTGTTTTTTTTTTTTTTTTTTTGAAAACCCAAGCAATATTAAACCTTTAAAAAACAAAAATCAGTGTATACATATTATATTAAAATCCAATTATAAAATATAAAAAAGAAAAAGAAAATATATATACTTTAAAAATTTAAAAATACAAATTAAATATAATGTAAAAAACCTATTGCCCTCAAAAAGGCAAATAGGTTCCTGTGGGGTTGTTCCCCAAGCAAATCAGATAATGTTAAAATATCACAATTAAAAAAGAGTAAACGATATTGGTTAAAATATGAGCATGAAATTAAAATATGACTAACTGTGAATGGTTCATCACACGTTTCACACCAAGGATTTAATTCATTTAGAAAAAAATGTCTATGTGTGAAACGTGTGTGTCCGATACGAAGGCGGGTTAGTCTTACATCAGCACTTCGTATCGGTAAAACTGTTAATGAGGTGATGTATGGAAATATGGCACGCAATTTATTATTGACCTGCATGTTCCATGACTCCTGCCAAAGAGAATGTATTAATTTTTTGATATTTCTTCTCACGTCAGACAAAGGAACTGATGGAAGACACGGGCCAGATGCAGATTTAGCAGCTGCATCAGCCCTTTCATTACCATCGAGACCTACATGACTTGGGATCCAGCAGAAAATAATGTCATATCCCTTGCCAGCAAGGGAATCTAATGCTCGGAAAATTCTAGACACAACAGGATGGCAGTCAAAACTACTGTTCCGCAAAGCTTCCAACACACTCAAACTGTCAGTGTACACACAGTATTTATAAATTTCACATGGTTGGTTGGTTGGGTTTTATGGCACAAGGTCCAAAACGGACATACTGCGCCAAGAAAAAAGTTTACACGCAGGTATTATATTATTTTTTTTATTTTATTTATTAAAATTATTTTATTTACTATTGTTTTTTTTTTTTTTGAAAACCCAAGCAATATTAAAGCTTTAAAAAACAAAAATCAGTGTATACATATTATATTAAAATCCAATTATAAAATATAAAAAAGAAAAATAAAATATATATACTTTTAAAATTTAAAAATACAAATTAAATATAATGTAAAAAACCTATTGCCCTCAAAAAGGCAAATAGGTTCCTGTGGGGTTGTTCCCCAAGCAAATCAGATAATGTTAAAATATCACAATTAAAAAAGAGTAAACGATATTGGTTAAAATATGAGCATGAAATTAAAATATGACTAACTGTGAATGGTTCATCACACGTTTCACACCATGGATTTAATTCGCTTAGAAACAAATGTCTATGTGTGAAACGTGTGTGTCCGATACGAAGGCGGGTTAGTCTTACATCAGCACTTCGTATCGGTAAAACTGTTAATGAGGTGATGTATGGAAATATGGCACGCAATTTATTATTGACCTGCATGTTCCATGACTCCTGCCAAAGAGAATGTATTAATTTTTTGATATTTCTTCTCACGTCAGACAAAGGAACTGATGGAAGACACGGGCCAGATGCAGATTTAGCAGCTGCATCAGCCCTTTCATTACCATCAAGACCTACATGACTTGGGATCCAGCAGAAAATAATGTCATATCCCTTGCCAGCAAGGGAATCTAATGCTCGGAAAATTCTAGACACAACAGGATGGCAGTCAAAACTACTGTTCCTCAAAGCTTCCAACACACTCAAACTGTCAGTGTACACACAGCATTTATAAATTTCACATGTGTTAATCTGCTGAAGAGCTTGATAAATAGCAGTTGCTTCAGCAGAGAAGATGGAGCAGGACGAATGGAGGCTGTAGCTAAAAGTTTTGTTTTCAGTAACTACAGCACATCCAACATGTCCTGCAGATTTTGATCCATCTGTGAAAACTGGTGTGTAGGTGGCGTACTGACAGCGATGTGAGGCATATAGCTGCTGGAAAACAGTAGTTGTTGTGTCTGATTTTCTATAACGAGCAAAAGCATTGATGATTTTAATCTGTGGATCATACCAAGGTGGGTGTAGAAGAAGATCCGTTTTGTCAAAACGGACATCACATAGGTCTGAATATAATAAGTTGTCCGAGTGAGAAAAGGTGGAATGTTGTATGAACGTGCGTCATACAGTCTTATTAATGCAGGAGTAGCACTCAAGGAACGTAGTGGATGATGAGGGTCAGACATGATTTTTGCATAATAACCGAGAGACAGCTGCATTCGTCTCAGGTCTAAAGGCAGTTGATGACATATTGCATATAGACTCTGGACGGGTGATGTGCGGAATGCGCCTGAACATATTCTCAAAGCAGAGTGATGTATTGTATCCAATCTGCGTAAAACGGAAGACCTAGCAGATCCATACACAGAACACCCATAGTCAATACGAGATAAAATTAATGACTGGTAGACACGAAGTAGTGCTGTGCGATCAGCACCCCAAGATGTATTAGAAAGCACCTTGAGGATATTAAGCGATCGCTCGCACTTCTTCCGCAAATGAAGAACATGCGGAAGAAAATTTAACTTTCGGTCAAATATTATACCCAAAAATTTTATCTCGTTGACAACAGGAATAGGTGTATTGTTTATATATATTGTAGGATCATTATGTAGGCTAGTCTTTCTGCAGAAATGGACACATTTACTCTTGCCAGGAGACAGCGTGTGGCCATTCTCAGCACACCATGCAGCAAGTTTATTAACTGATGTTTGTAGTTGTCTCTCAATTAAACGCATGTTTGAACCCTCACATGATATTTGCAGGTCATCAACATAAAGCGTGCCATAAACAGGAGGTGAAATTTGATGAAGAATGCAACTGATGTAAAGGTTAAAAAGTGTGACACTTAAAATAGAGCCTTGGGGTACACCCTCGGCTTGAATAAAAGTATTGGACATAACAGAACCAATACGAACTTTAAAACCACGGGAGCATAAAAAATTTTCTATAAATATTGGCAAATTACCCCTAAAGCCAAAGTCATACATCCTACGGAGAATTCCATAACGCCACGTACGGTCATAAGCCTTCTCTATGTCGAAGAAAATGGAAACGAGATGATTCCTCCGCACAAAGGCATTGCGGATCTGCGTTTCCAGATAAGTAATATTATCAAGAGTGGATCTTCCTTTACGGAAGCCACTCTGATTGATATGGATAAAGTTATTTGTTTCTAAGACATAGATGAGACGGGCGTTGACCATACGTTCGAGAGTCTTACATAAGCAACTCGTCAGAGCAATTGGTCGATAACTTGAAGGAGCAGAAGGATCCTTATTAGCCTTAAGGATTGGAATCACTATGGCTTCGCTCCAAAGTGATGGAAATTGGTTTTAAGTCCAGATCCTATTAAACAATAACAGCAAGTTCAACAGGGAATCTGGACTTAAATGGCGAAGCATTAAATAGCTGATTCCATCTGGTCCTGGGCTAGTATCATGGGCCTGCTGTAATGCTCTCTTCAATTCCAACATCCGAAATTCACAGTTGTAAGGCAAAGCTTGTCGATGGTTGAAACGAATTGGTGTTCGCTCAGCACGACTCTTTGTCCTTAAGAACGAAGGACTATAAGAGTCGTTGCTTGAGACGCTAGCAAAGGTTTCACCAAGGACGTTAGCGATGTCCTTAGGAGAAGAGTATATAGCAGCTCCGGATTTCAAAATAGGAATTGAAAATTCTCCATATATTCCATTGGCTGCTTTCACTCTTCTCCACAACTGTTTACTGGATGTGGAAGAAGTTATTGATGATACATAGCGGGACCAAGATTCCTTCTGACTTCGACGACGAGCTCTGCGAGCTAATGCTTTTGCTCTCTTATAGGCGATAAGATTCTCCGTAGTGGGGTATCTTCTGAAGAGTCCCCAAAACTTCCTCTGTTTCTTATAGGTGTTTTGACATTCATTATTCCACCAAGGTTTGCAACGCCTGTGTGGTATAGAGGAACACTTTGGTATTGATGCATCAGCTGCATTTATAATTGTTTCAGTGACTTTAGATACGGCATTATCAATATCATCGATCATAACCATTTCATTATCAACAACTGCCAATTGTGTAAATAACGTCCAATCTGCCCGACTGTACACGTAAGTAGGTAAGCGTTGTCTTACACTACTACCTCCAGTCTGGGAGATGACGAGAGGAAAATGATCGCTGTTATGCAGATCATTTCCTACATTTAAATTTAACAATGGCAGAAGAGATGGAGAACAGATGACCAGATCGAGAGAATGAAACGTTCTTGTGGGTACATGGAAATAAGTCTTCTCGGCGGTATTAAGCAGACAGAGACTATTATCTGAAATAAACCGCTCTATCTGCCCACCGCGAGAATTTGTATCATCACTTCCCCACAAAGAACTATGGCCGTTAAAGTCACCTAACAACAGAAATGGTGTTGGCAGCTGATCTATTAATGCATCGAGTTCCTCTTGGCGAATGACATCGTGTGGAGGCAAATACAAACTACAGACTGTCAACAAGCATGATGTGTGAATTCTCACAGCTACAGCCTGTAGTGTAGTATTTAAATGTTGGGCTGGTTGGTTGGTTGGGTTTTATGGCGCAAGGTCCAAATAAGGACAAGCTGCGCCAGAATATTTTTTTTATATAATAATTTTTAATTTTTTTTTTGAAACCAATCAACTTTTAAAATTTCTTTAAAAATATTAGTAATATTTATAAGATAATTAAAATAAAAAATAGACAAACACCCAACATATAAATGGTTAAATTATATCTAAAACATATAAGATAAAGAAGACTAAACTAAATTTGTAAAATGATATATGTATATAATTAAAAATCTTTAATTTAAAATTATATATAATCTATAAAACCAATGCTTCTTAAAAAAGCAAAAATATTTTGATGCGGTGGTTCGCCCAGCAAATCCCGCATCGTTAAAAGATCAGTTTTAAAAAATTTAAAACGATGTTGGTTAAAATCAGAACATGAAATTAAAATATGAAACACAGTATATGGTTCATCACACGTTTCACACCAAGGTTTTAATTCATTTAGGAATAAATGCTTATGAGTGAAACGTGTGTGTCCAATACGAAGGCGGGTTAATTTAACATCCGCACTCCGTAAAGCTAAAACTGGAAATGAAATGAGAGATGAAGTTATGGCTTACAATTTGTTGCTGACTTGCATTCTCCATGATTCCTGCCAAAGTTTATGTACAAAACTTTTCACACCTTTTCTCGCATCACAAAGTGGAACGGAAGGCTGAAGTGGAGTAGATGCAGACTTTGCAGCTGCATCAGCCCTCTCGTTACCATCAAGACCTACATGTCCTGGGATCCAACAAATGATAATATCAAATCCCTTGCACTTCAGAGAGTCTAATAGGCAAAAAATCTCCGACACAACAGGGTGAAAGTTGACATTAATATTCTCCACAGCTTCTAATACACTCATGCTGTCAGTGTAAATACAAAATTTATGTGATTCTTTACTACCCACATACTGAAGCGCACTTAGTATAGCAGTTGCTTTAGCAGTGAAGATGGAGCAGGACATATTAAGGCTGTAACTAAGAGCTATATTATCAATATAAACTCCACAGCCAACATGTCCTGCAGATTTTGAACCATCTGTAAATATAGGTTGATAAGAATCAAACTGACAGCGATGAGAAGAATAGAGCTGATGGAAAACAATAGGAAATGTGTCGGATTTTTTGAATTCTGCAAAGGGATTGATTATTCTACATTGTGGCTCATACCAGGGTGGATGTGAAGTTCGATTTGTGGCAGTTATTCGAACGTCATGCAGGTCAGACAATATGAGATGGGATTTTATTCTAATGAGAAAAGGTGGAATGCTCCTTGGACGAGCATTATAAAGTCTTTTAAGGGCAGATGTAGGAATCATGGCACGTGATGGATGATGAGGGTCAGACATGATCTTAGCATAATAATTGAGAGACTGCTGCATTCGTCTCAGGTCTAAGGGCAGTTGTTGGCAAATTGCATATAGACTCTGGACGGGTGATGTGCGGAATGCGCCTGTACATATTCTCAGAGCAGAATGATGGACAGTGTCCAATCTGTGTAAAACAGAAGACCTAGCAGATCCATAAACAACACAACCGTAGTCTATGCGAGATAAAATTAGTGATTGGTAAACTCGGAGGAGTGACGTGCGATCAGCACCCCAAGATGTATTTGAAAGCACCTTGAGGATATTGAGCGATCGCTCGCACTTCTTCCGCAGATATAATATATGCGGAAGAAAGGTTAATTTACGGTCAAATATCACTCCGAGGAATTTTACCTCACTGACCACTGGTATAGGTGTGTTGTTTATACGAATAACGGGATCATTGTGGAGGCTAGTCTTCCTGCAGAAATGGACACATTTGCTCTTGCTAGGAGATAGTGTATGGCCATTCTCAGCACACCATGCAGCAATTTTATTAACAGATGTTTGTAATTGTCTCTCAATTAAATTCATGTTTGACCCTTCACAAGATATCTGCAAGTCATCAACATACAATGTACCATAAACAGAAGGTGATAATTTATGGAGTATGCTGCTAATATGAAGGATAAAAAGGGTGACACTAAATATACAACCTTGAGGTACAACCTCAGATTGATTAAAATGATCAGAATAAAATGTTCCTATCCGAACTTTAAAACCACGGGAGCGTAAAAAGTTTTGTATAAATATCGGCAAATTACCCCTAAAGCCAAAATCGTACATCCTACGGAGAATTCCATAACGCCACGTACGGTCATAAGCCTTCTCTATGTCGAAGAAAATGGAAACGAGATGATTCCTCCGCACAAATGCATTGCGGATCTGCGTTTCCAGGTATGTAATATTATCAAGAGTGGACCTTCCTTTACGGAAGCCACTCTGATTGATATGGATATCTTTATTTATTTCTAAGACATAGATGAGGCGGGCATTGACCATACGTTCGAGAGTCTTACATAAGCAACTCGTCAGAGCAATGGGTCGATAACTTGAAGGAGCAGAAGGATCCTTATTAGCCTTAAGGATTGGAATCACTATGGCTTCGCTCCAAAGTGATGGAAATTGGTTTTCAGTCCAGATCCTATTAAACAATAACAGCAAGTTCAACAGGGAATCTGGACTTAAATGGCCAAGCATTAAATAGCTGATTCCATCTGGTCCTGGGCTAGTATCATGGGCCTGCTGTAATGCTCTCTTCAATTCCAACATCCGAAATTCACAGTTGTAAGGCAAAGCTTGTCGATGGTTGAAACGAATTGGTGTTCGCTCAGCACGACTCTTTGTCCTTAAGAACGAAGGACTATAAGAGTCGTTGCTTGAGACGCTAGCAAAGGTTTCACCAAGGACGTTAGCGATGTCCTTAGGAGAAGAGTATATAGCAGCTCCGGATTTCAAAATAGGAATTGAAAATTCTCCATATATTCCATTGGCTGCTTTCACTCTTCTCCACAACTGTTTACTGGATGTGGAAGAAGTTATTGATGATACATAGCGGGACCAAGATTCCTTCTGACTTCGACGACGAGCTCTGCGAGCTAATGCTTTTGCTCTCTTATAGGCGATAAGATTCTCCGTAGTGGGGTATCTTCTGAAGAGTCCCCAAAACTTCCTCTGTTTCTTATAGGTGTTTTGACATTCATTATTCCAGCAAGGTTTGCAACGCCTGTGTGGTATAGAGGAACACTTTGGTATTGATGCATCAGCTGCATTTATAATTGTTTCAGTGACTTTAGATACCGCATTATCAATATCATCGATCATAACCATTTCATTATCAACAACTGCCAATTGTGTAAATAACGTCCAATCTGCCCGACTGTACACGTAAGTAGGTAAGCGTTGTCTTACACTACTACCTCCAGTCTGGGAGATGACGAGAGGAAAATGATCGCTGTTATGCAGATCATTTCCTACATTTAAATTTAACAATGGCTGGTTGGTTGGTTGGTTGGTTGGTTGGTTGGTTGGGTTTTATGGCGCAAGGTCCAAAGATGGACATGCTGCGCCAAGAATAAATTTTTCGAAAAATATATTTTATATTATTTACTTTTTTTTATTTTATTTATAAATATGTATTCCTTTTAAAAACCCAAGCAACATTAAAATTTTAAAAAACAAAAATTAGTGTAGAAATAATTTTAAAATCTATATAAAATAGAACATAGAATAAAAGAAATCAAGTATATATAAATTTTAAAATATAAATTTAGAAATTATATAAAATTTAAAAAACCTATTGCTCTTAAATAAGCAAATAGGTTTCTGTGGGGTGGCTCCCCCAGCAAATCAAACATAGTTAAAAGGTTTGTTTTAAAAAATTTAAAACGGTAGACGTTAAAAATGGAACATGATATTAAAATATGATAAATAGTAAATGGTTCATCACACGTTTCACACCATGGATTTACTTCATTTAAAAATAAATGTCTATGTGTGAAACGTGTGTGTCCGATACGAAGGCGAGTTAATCTAACATCAGCCCTTCGTAACGGTAAAACTGATAATGAGGTGAGGGATGAGAAAATGGTATGTAATTTGTTGACGACCTGCAAGTTCCATGATTCCTGCCAAAGACCATATATAAAACTTTTTATAACCTTTCTCACATCTGAGAGAGGAACCGATGGTAAAATTGGATCTGACGCAGCCTTTGCAGCTGCATCTGCTCTCTCATTGCCTTCAAGACCCATGTGGCTTGGTATCCAACAAAATACAATTTTTTTCCCTTGCCAGCAAGGGAATCCAATGCTTTAAAAATTTTGGACACAACAGGATGACAGGTAACACTATTGTTTTTCAAGGCTTCAATAATACTCATGCTGTCAGTATAGATACAAAATTGATGATAGTCTTCTGTATTCACGTGCTGAAGCGCATAATAAATAGCTGTAGCTTCAGCAGTAAAGATGGAGCACGACGAATGTAGGCTGTAACTAAAATCTGCATTATTGATAAAAACTCCACAGCCCACATGTCCTGCGGTTTTAGATCCATCCGTGAATACAGGTTTGTATGATTGATTCTGACAGCGATGAGAATAGTATAGCTGTTGAAAAACAATAGGTGTTGTGTCCGACTTTTTAAACTGAGCAAAGGTATTTAAAAAGGTATTTGTTGGTTCATACCAAGGTGGATAGAGAAATTGATGAATTGACTCTATCCGAACATCACATAGGTCTGTGAGCCAAAGATGTGATTTGGCTCTTGTGAGAAAAGGTTGGATGCTCAATAGTCGAGCATCATAAAGTCTTTTTAAAGAGGCATTAGGAACCATAGAACGTAATGGATGATCAGGGGTCGACATGATCTTAGTATAATAATTGAGAGACTGCTGCATTCGTCGCAGGTCTAAAGGCAATTGTTGGCATATTGCATAAAGACTCTGGACGGGTGATGTGCGGAATGCGCCTGAACATATTCTCAGAGCAGAATGATGGACAGTGTCCAGTCTGCGTAAAACAGAAGACCTAGCTGATCCGTAAACAACACAACCGTAGTCTATGCGAGATAAAATTAATGATTGGTAAACTCGGAGGAGTGACGTGCGATCAGCACCCCAAGATGTGTTTGAAAGCACCTTGAGGATATTAAGCGATCGCTCGCACTTCTTCCGCAGATATAATATATGCGGAAGAAAGGTTAATTTACGATCAAATATCACTCCGAGGAATTTTACCTCACTGACCACTGGTATAGGTGTGTTGTTTATATGAATAACGGGATCATTGTGGAGGCTAGTCTTCCTGCAGAAATGGACACAATTGCTCTTGCTAGCAGATAGTGTATGGCCATTCTCAGCACACCATGCAGCAATTTTATTTACAGATGTTTGTAATTGTCTCTCAATTAAATTCATGTTGGACCCTTCACAAGATATTTGCAGATCATCAACATACAAAGTACCATGTACAGGAGGTGAAAGTTGATGAAGTATGGTACTGATATGAATATTAAAAAGTGTGACACTTAAAATACTTCCCTGAGGAACACCTTCAGGTTGCTTAAAAGTATTGGACAAAGACGTACCAATACGAACTTTAAAACCACGGGAGCTTAAAAAGTTTTGTATAAATATCGGCAAATTACCCCTAAAGCCAAAATCATACATCCTACGGAGAATTCCATAACGCCACGTACGGTCATATGCCTTCTCTATGTCAAAGAAAATGGAAACCAGATGGTTCCTCCGCACAAAAGCGTTGCGGATTTGGGTTTCCAGGTATGTAATATTATCAAGAGTGGATCTTCCTTTACGGAAGCCACTCTGATTGATATGAATACATTTATTTGTTTCTAAGACATGTACGAGACGGGCGTTGACCATACGTTCGAGAGTCTTACACAAGCAACTCGTCAGAGCTATTGGTCGATAATTTGAAGGAACAGAAGGATCCTTACCAGCCTTAAGGATCGGAATCACTATTGCTTCGCTCCAAAGTGATGGAAATTTATTTTCTGTCCAGATCCTATTGAACAGGTAAAGTAAGTTCAACAGGGAATCTGGACTTAAATTACGAAGCATTTGATAGCTGATTCCATCAGGTCCTGGGCTAGTATCATTGGCCTGCTGTAAAGCTCTCTTCAATTCCAACATCCGAAATTCACAGTTGTAAGGCAAAGCTTGTCGATGGTTGAAACGAATTGGTGTTCGCTCAGCACGACTCTTTGTCCTTAAGAACGAAGGACTATAAGAGTCGTTGCTTGAGACGCTAGCAAAGGTTTCACCAAGGACATTAGCGATGTCCTTAGGAGAAGAGTGTACAGCAGCTCCGGATTTTAAAATAGGAATAGAGAATTCCTTATACATTCCATTGGCTGCTTTCACTCTTCTCCACAACTGTTTACTGGATGTGGAAGAAGTAATTGAGGATACATAACAAGACCAGGATTCCTTCTGACTTCGACGACGAGCTCTGCGAGCTAATGCTTTTGCTCTCTTAAAGGCGATAAGATTCTCCGTTGTGGGGTATCTTCTGAATAGCCCCCATAACTTCCTCTGTTTCTTATAGGTGTTTTGACATTCATCATTCCACCAAGGTTTGCAGCGCCTATGTGGTATAGGGGAACTCTTTGGTATTGATGCATCAGCTGCATTCTTAATTGTTTGTGTGACTTCAAAAACGGCAATATCAATGTCTTCGATCGAAACCATTGCATCATCAATAACTGCCAATTGTGTAAATAACGTCCAATCTGCCCGACTGTACACGTAAGTAGGTAGGCGTTGTCCTACACTACTACCTCCAGTCTGGGAGATGACGAGAGGAAAATGATCGCTATTGTGCAGATCATTTCCTACAATTAAATTTAACAATGGCAGAAGAGATGGAGAACAAATGGCCAGATCGAGAGAATGAAATGTTCTTGTGGGTACATGGAAATAAGTCTTCTCGTCGGTATTAAGCAGACAGAGACTGTTGTCTGAAATAAACCGCTCTATCTGCCGACCGCGAGAATTAGTATCATCATTTCCCCACAAAGAACTATGGCCGTTAAAGTCACCTAACAACAAAAATGGTGTTGGCAGCTGATCTACTAATGCATCGAGTTCCTCTTGGCGGATGACATCGTGTGGTGGCAAATATAAACTACAGACTGTCAACAAGCATGAAGTATGAATTCTTATAGCAACAGCCTGTAGAGTAGTATTCAATGGATGGGCAGTGCTGGGAAAAGTATTAGATGTTAATATACAAACACCTCCAGACACTGCACCATCGTCACCACAGTCCTTTCTAAAGCTTTTAAACCCACGCATGGAAAAGTTATTGCTAGACTTCAGGAATGTTTCCTGAAGTGCAATACATGCGGGGTTGTAGGCTGAAATTATAGACTTGATGTCATCATGATGAGAACGCAAACCATGGCAGTTCCAAGAAACAAAGGAAGTTATTTTTTAATTTGAAAAGCTCCTTTCCCGGAGCTGGAAAGCGTGTCATCTGACATCTCCTCGAGCGATAAGTCTTCGTCCGAGGGATGTAGAGACACAGCGTCAGCTTCAAGGGATAAGGCTTTACGGGTGGATATGGAGGGTCTAAAATTGCCCTCCTTTGCAGATTTAAGTTTTAATGCCTTTAGGGCTTTAGATTTAGCCATCGGAGCTTTTCTACGGAGAGTATTTGCGGATGTTGTTTTTGACTTTTTCTCAGATGTATGGGGTAATTTGACTATTGGAAGTGAAAGAGCATCCGTTTGGGTACTAGCTGTTCTGGTGACCTTGGCGGCGACAGATGCATAGCTAACTCCTGCTTGAGGTGTTCGTGCTGTAACAGCACGTCTCGCCTCAGGATATGAGCAGTTATTCTTAACTTTAGTGGTTGTGATCTCCTTCTCCAGTATCCAGATAGGACAACTTCTAGCGTAGGAGGGGTGGTCACCTTTACAGTTTACACACCTCTCCTTTGCAGTGCAAGACGAACTGTCATGGCCAACTGCTGCGCAGCGAGCGCAAGCCAGTTTGCCTCTGCAAGTCGCTTTGGAGTGACCAAATCTCTGGCACTGGAAACAACGCAAAGGATTTGGTATAAACGGCCTGACGGATAGATGCATATACGCAGCTTTAATATGCTGCGGTAGGTCTGGCGTCGCAAATGTCAGTATGAGATGTTTAGTATTGATAAACTGCCCATCCCGTCTGACAGTGATGCGTTTTACAGCACAGACCTTTTGATCTTTGAGATTTTCTAAGATCTCTTCCGCAGGCGTATTTAGCAAATCCTTGGCGGATACCACACCACGTGAAAAGTTAAGATTCAAGTGAGGAGAGACAGACACCTCAAGGTTAGCTAGCATATTCATTTTGCTAATCAGAGCTGCTTGAGCATCTGAAGCAACTTCGACCATTAGATCTCCAGAACGCAGCTTCCGAATGCTCTTCACTTCGCCTATATTGCCAGATATAGCTTTTTGAATTAAGAAAGGGGATACAGTATCAAATGTACCCTCCTTTCGTTTCACAATATAAAATTTTGCTTTCAATAATGTCAATGTGTGCTCCCGTGGGAGAGAAGAGAATAGAAATGTTTCCATATTAGGGATGGAAAATTCGGGACCTGACGGCACCACCCACCACCGAGTCCAACAAGGGGATGCAGACCAGCTGCACCAGTGCTAGCCAGGTCCTATACGCTCACAGTACATCCCTGAAGTGGCCTCCACCCTTAACGAGTCACCCAGTAGATGTACCGATCGCTTGATCCATAAAGCCGATTGATGTGCTGAGGACCACAACACACCTCCCGTTTACCTGAAGCAGAGGCCAAAGCAATGTGTTGGTCTCTGGAGGCCTCAATTACCAGGATCCTCCTTTCCAGGGACACGGGTCTCCACGCACGGCAAACACGTGGGTGATTTAGTCCTCAAGAGTAGCTAATAGCAACAGATTGGCGAAAGCTACTCAAGGGGAGCCCTCAACCTCTTACGAGGCAACCACAACTGAGGGAGAAGAGGAAGAAAAAGCAGAAGAGTAGAGAAGAGAAGAAAAGAAAGATGAGGACAGATCACTGGGGTACCTCGGGATTGTGACACCCGTGTTTACCTAAAGAAGGTAAACCCCCTGAGGGGTTAACAATGGCAGAAGAGATGGAGAACAGATGGCCAGATCGAGAGAATGAAACGTTCTTGTGGGTACATGGAAATAAGTCTTCTCGGCGGTATTAAGCAGACAGAGACTATTATCTGAAATAAACCGCTCTATCTGCCGACCGCGAGAATTAGTATCAACATTTCCCCACAAAGAACTATGGCCGTTAAAGTCACCTAACAACAGAAATGGTGTTGGCAGCTGATCTATTAATGCATCGAGTTCCTCTTGGCGGATGACATCGTGTGGTGGCAAATACAAACTACAGACTGTCAACAAGCATGATGTGTGAATTCGAACAGCTACAGCCTGTAGTGTAGTATTTAAATGTTGGGCAGTGCTGGGATAGTTGTTGGATGTTAATATGCAAACACCTCCAGACACTGCACCATCGTCACCACAGTCTTTTCTAAAGCTTTTAAACCCACGCATGGAAAAGTTATTGCTGGACTTCAGGAAAGTTTCCTGAAGTGCAACACATGCGGGGTTGTAGGCTGAAATTATAGACTTGATGTCATCATGATGAGAACGCAAACCATGGCAGTTCCAAGAAACAAAGGAAGTTATTGTTGAGTTTGAAAAGCTCCTTTCCCGGAGCTGGAAGGCATGTCATCTGACATCTCCTCGAGTGATAGCTCTTCGTCCGAGGGATGCAGATATACGGCGTCAGCCTCCAGGTTTAAGGCTTTACGGGTGGATATGGAGGGCCTAACAATGCCCTCTTTTGCTGATTTTAGTTTTAAAGCCTTTACGGCTTTAGATTCAGCAATCGGAGCTTTTCTACGAATAGTCGATGTGGATGTTGACTTTGGCTTTTGTACAGATGTAGGGGGTAATTTAACAATCGGGAGTGAGAGAGCATCCGTTTGTGTACTAGTCGATCTGGTGACCTTGGCAGCAACAGTCGCATAGCTGATTCCTACTTGAGGTGTTCGAGCTATAACAACTCGTCTCGCCTCAGGATATGAACAGTTATTTTTCACTTTCGTGGTTGTGATCTCCTTCTCCATTATCCAGATAGGAAAACTTCTAGCGTAGGAGGGGTGGTCACCTTTACAGTTGACACACCTCTCCTTTGCAGTACAAGACGAGCTGTCGTGGCCAACTGCTGCGCAGCGAGCGCAAGTCAGTTTGCCCCGACAAGCCGCTTTGGAGTGTCCAAATCTCTGGCACTGGAAACAACGCAAAGGATTTGGAATGAACGGCCTAACGGATAGATGCATATACGCAGCTTTAATATGCTGCGGTAGGTCTGGCGTCGCAAAAGTCAGTACGAGATGTTTAGTATTAATAAACTGCCCATCTCGTGTGATAGTGATGCGTTTTACAGCACAGACCTTTTGATCTATGAGATTTTCTAAGATCTCGTCCGTTGGCGTATTTAGCAAATCCTTGGCGGATACCACACCACGAGAGAAGTTAAGGTTCATATGAGGTTCGACGGACACCTCAAGGTTAGCTAGCATGTTCATGGCGCTTATGAGATTTGCTTGCGTTTCTGAAGTAACTTCTACCATCAAATCACCAGAACGAAGTTTCCGAATGCTCTTTACTTCTCCGATATTGCCACTAATACCTTTTTGAATTAGGAAAGGGGATACATTATCAAAGGTACCCTCCTTCCTTTTCACAATGTAAAATCTTGCCTTTATTAACTTAAAAGTATGCTCCCGTGGGAGAGATG
Source organism: Latrodectus hesperus (assembly GCA_037975125.1). Lineage (NCBI taxonomy): Eukaryota > Metazoa > Arthropoda > Arachnida > Araneae > Theridiidae > Latrodectus > Latrodectus hesperus. The sequence continues at coordinate 44,788,018 of CM075860.1, forward strand.
AGAAGGGGAGCCCTCAACCTCTTGCGAGGCAACCACACTGAGGGAGAAGAGGAAGAAAAGGCAGAAGAGTAGAGGAGAGAAGAAGAGAAAGAAGAGGACAGATCACTAGGGTACCTCGGGATTGTGACACCCGTGTTTACCTGAAGAAGGTAAACCCCCTGAGGGATATATGGACAGATAGTCATTCCGTATTAACAGCATTAGAAAATCCATATCCAAAATCTACAATAATTCACCAAATTCAAAATATACTACTCAATCATCATGAAAAACCTATATACCTCAAATGGATCAAGTCACATCAAGGTAACGAAGGAAACGAAATTGCAGATCATATAGCTAAAGAAGCAGCAATAACAACTACAATACCTTTAACAGAAATTCCGTGGTCAAAATCTCCAATAAAATTACTTATAAAAAACTATTCAATACATCTTTGGCAAACCCATTGGAATAATACACATACTGGAAGACATATATACGAAATTCTCCCTACAGTTTCAATAACAGCATGTTTTGATGAACCTAATATAAACTTTTTCATAACACAACATGGACCATTTCCTACATATTACCATAGATTTGGAAGATCAAAAAGCAACAAATGCATCTGTGGAAAAACTGGTACACCAATCCATTATATTTTAGACTGCATACACACAAAGAAATATCATCTTCTTAAATCATCAACCCAAACTGAAACTCAACTTCTAAAATATAGCATAACCAACAGATATAGAAAAATGAAATTAATAGAAATAGGAAAATATCTAATGAATAAAGATCTACAAATATGTAAAGAACCAATAATACAAAGAAACCAAGATACTTTATTAAATATATATACTGATTCAGATACTGACTAATATTTAAATACTTAAATCACTTTATTTGGCCCGTATACCAATTCCATATAGAATATTTTTCAAATATTATATTCCATTTTAATTAAATCATTTTAAAATAATTACATTAAACAAACAATTTAATATGTTCTTCAGCATTTTGTATTTATTAAATGCCCCATTGAATGTAAATATATTCTTCATTTTATGTACATATGTTTACCAAATTACTTTTATTGTTATGTATATGAATATTGTTTTTATGGTTATATTTTGTTTTATTTAATGATGTTTATTCTCAGTTTATTGATACAAATATGGATCTATATATTTCAAAATTAATATTATTGCTATTAAGGTTTGTTTACATTATTGTTATATTTAGAAATGTAAGTATCAAAATTTATAAAATAATTGTTATATTTATTATAAGTTAAGAACAAATTGTTATACATTAAACTATCATATTATTAAAACTAAAATATAATAACATTATAATGTTATATATAAGTATATCTACATATCTACTACTACATAATTATATTATTTAGAATATTATAATATTCTTCAACAAAATTATAATCATGTTTGTTTATATAAATTATAACAAAAAATATATTGTTAACATTCATTAATTTATATTTATTATATTTAAAATTATTTTAGAAATATTAAGTTTTGTAAAATTAATTATTGTAAACAATTATTCATTGTATCTGAACTGTGATGTAGTAATCTATTGCATAGATTACTACAGACCTGAGAGCCCCACCATTGTAAAAAATTGTAAATAAACAAGTCAGGTTGCGGTTCTCATGCTGGGCGTTCCATGGGATCCCATGGGGTGCTTTTTGCTCTTAATGATGTTTGTGAATTAAACCTGTTAACCATTGGTATAGCTCAGGGTTCACAACATCTAATAAATATTCCTGTCTAGAGCAACAGATAAAAGAATTCCAACCCAAAAACTAATTATTCTAAATGTACCGGAAAAAATATCAAAGGATAAAATTACTTCAACAATCTTAAATAACCTACAAAACCAAATCTCAGAAAACCGGATAAAAATAATAAATTATAGAAAAACATTAAGTCCTTATAATCTTTTCAATTATGTCTTTGAAGCCCCAAAACTTATAACAAAGAAACTATTGTCTAAAAGAGTAATCTACATAGGTCTAGGCAAATACAGACTGGATCTTTTCAGGCCTATTCAAAGATGCTCTAAATGCCAAAATTTTAACCATGAAATGAAAGACTGCCATTGTAAAAACTTTTATTGCGCAAAATGCAGCAATAATCACCCAACAGAAAAATGCATTTCAAAGCATTTTAACTGTATAAATTGTATAGAAGCAAACTATAATGGATATAACTATCCAACTAACCATGCAGCTTTTGATAAAAATTGCTACTCTTTTCAAGACTTTTTAAACAGGAACAACCAATCTCAATACTCAAATTTAGAACAAAATTTACCACAAAATTATTAAATGTCTGTCAATAAGCCTAAAAGAAATTTTGACTTATCAAAAGTCCCATTCAATTCAAATCTTACCAATTTAACAATTAATGAACTTAAAGTATTGCAAATCAACCTTCAAAAAAACAGAACTGCTCAAATTCAACTTTTAGAAACTATAAATAATTTTAAACCTAATATCATACTAATACAAGAACCGTACATTTATAAAAGAGAACTCAGAGGCATACCAATGCAATGGAAAACTTACTACAACCAAAACTCAGATAAAATAAAATGTGCTACTATTATCAATGCACCATTAAATCCAGTAATTCTTTTAAATGAAGATGAAATAGTGATTATTATGTTGAATCTCTCCCCTATGCCATTAATAATAATAAATATCTATGCCCCTCCTACAGGTAATCTAAATGCCACGTTATGCAAAATAAAACCAATCATTCAAAAACTTAATAATAATCATTATATCTTGTTAGGCGGCGATTTCAATGCCCAAAACATAATCTGGAATTACAAAAGTAACAATAACAGAGGTATCCAAATGGAATCATTCATTTCGGAAAATAGTTTAAATTTAATTAATACACCAGATTGCAAACTTACATTTACTGGTCCTAATGGCATTGGATGGCCAGACCTAACATTAACTAATGATAATTTATTTTCCCAATTACAAAATTGGCAAGTTCTAGAAGAACAATCTTGTTCCGATCACAATTATATCTTATATGACCTTAAAACAACTAGTACTGTATTCTTTAATAGAAGATATAACAACAAAATTAGCAAATCAAAATTCATCAAATTAACTAAACAAGTTTTTCAAAACCAAAATCAAACACTTACAAATTGTCATTCAATTGATTCTTTAGAAATTCTCACAGAACAAATTCATACCAAAATTAAAGACATAGCAGAAAAAAACATTCCCAATAAGAACACCTTTTAAAAATTTTAATTTAAAATGGTGGAATAGAGATCTTACAATACTAAAAAACAAAACAAATGCATTAAGACGTCGTCTTAAAGCTACACAAGATCCAGAAATTAAAAAACATTTTATCATCGAATATAAAAAATCTTTGGCCAACTACAAGAAAGCAATAATTAGAGAAAAACTCAACAGCTGGCAATCTTTTTGTACCAAAACAAACACAGCATATGGTATACTAGAAAAAATTGCCACTAATAAAACTTTTAAACCGACAACTTTTATTCCACTACAAAATATTAATCAAATTCAAAATCAAAACATCCCAAAAACAATCTTTTCAGATCTTTTAAATAATAACTTTCCTACAAATTCAGACGACTTGGAAAACGTCATCCCAATCTCCAATAATACCACCCTAGATCCACCTTTTACTAAATTTGAATTACAAATTACAATAAACCGTCTAAATATATCCAAAGCCCCTGGCTTAGACGGTCTTGATAACGGTATAATGAAACTGCTACATAGAGCAATTCCTAATTTTCTTTTACAGTATTTTAACAAATGCCTATAACTTAAATATTTTCCCAAATTCTATAAAATAGGTCAGGTAATTTACTTTCTAAAGAATGGTAGACCCCCAAATGATTATAAATCTTATAGGCCCATTCGTCTTCTTTCATCAATGGGTAAAATCTTAGAAAGATTAATAACGAATCGTTTAAAACATCATCTAGAATCTAATAACTTCTTTAGTCCCAACCAATTTGGTTTTAGAACAAATCTATCAACGGAAACTGCCCTACTAAAAATTAATGCTATTCTAAATGAAAACAAAAATAAAAACCTATATACAGCACTCATCAGCCTAGACATTGAAACGGCTTTTGACTCCCTGTGGTGGCCGGGTCTCTGTAAAGAATTAAACAAAACAAACATTCCAAAAAATATTTTAGAAATATTCTTCAATTTTCTCTCAGAAAGAAAACTAATAGTAATTCATGATAACATTGAAATAACAAAACCACATACTAAAGGATGCCCCCAAGGTTCGGCTAGCGGACCAATCCTATGGAACGTATACTATAACCAAGTATCAAATTATAATTGGCCATATCATTCTAAACTAATAACCTTTGCTGATGATACATTATTCTTAATTACAGGAGAAACAAAAGAAAAATTAAAAAACAATAGTAATGAAACTCTAGAACTCTTTTCCAAATTATGTACAAAACTTAAACTAATAGTAGCTCCATCTAAGTCAAAAGTTTTAATAGTAGGGAAGGCCAGGCAAAATCTAAAATCAAATCCAAAAATAACATTGAACAATAAAAGTCTTAGCCACACTAAGCAACTAACCTATTTAGGAATAATAATTGATAACAAGCTTTCCTACCTCGCACATTTAAGATCATTAAAACCCCGCCTAATTAAAATTGCACAGAGTCTGAGAGCAATGTCTAGCTTAAACTGGGGCTTAAGAGGTAATATAATTAAAATAATTTATAAAACTGTAATTACTCGAATCATCCTTTATGGCGCCTCCATTTGGTATTCTACTTCCTCAAAACGTAAAGATAAACAACTTCTCTCAATAGAAAGATTTTTCTCATTATTAATCACACGTAGTTTCCGCACAACCTCAACAACGAGCTTGCAACTTCTCGCAGGCATAATTCCACTCCCTCAACTGGCAGAACAAGAACGATTGAGATCTCTATTAATTCAACATCACAAAACAGTGAACTTAGACGTAGAAATTTTTCATGGATATAAAATCGATACCACCCCACACAAGGATCTTATACATCCTGCAAACTGGCTTAGAGGAACTAATATTTCAATAGCGGATACAACATCAACCATCAGCACTTCAACTTCAACATGGAATTATTTTTCAGATGGTTCCAAAATTAACGATAATATAGGAGCAGCATTTGTTTGCAACGAAAATAACAACCTTTTTAAAACACAATCTTATCATCTACACAAAAATAACTCAATCTTCCAAGCCGAAGCAATAGCCATCTACAAAATCATCTTGGACATTATTGCTTCAAAACATCAGAACGCTACAATTTGGACAGATTGTCAGTCGGTACTAATGGCTCTTAAAAACCCTTATCCTAAATCGACTATTATTCAAGACATTCAAAAATTGCTTCAACATAACATTTTCCTAAATATAAATTTAAAATGGACAAAAGCACACATAGGTACAACAGGTAACGAATTGGCCGATAAACTAGCAAAAGAAGCAGCAACTAATCCTAATTTAACTACTTTACAAATTCCTTGGTCAAAATCTACAATTAAATTACTTTTGAAAAACCGATCAATTTGAAATTGGCAAGAAATATGGAATACCTCTTCTACAGGTCGTCATCTATTTAAAATCATCCCAAAAGTTTCAACAAATTACTGTTTCCAAAACCCATACATTAATTTCTTCATCACAAACCATGGACTTTTTCCAATCTACTTTAAAAAGATAAAAAAAGCAGCAACAGACCTTTGTGTTTGCAACAAAACTGGAACACCTATTTATTATTTAAAAGAATGCCCAATCACCAAAAACTACCATTTACGCCAGGCTCCAAATCAATCGGATGACAGCTTTATCAACCTCTGCATAACAAACCACTTTAGGAAAAAGAATTTAATTGCAATAGCTACTCTATTAATGGAAAAAAAGACCTAAAAATTTGCAAAAATATAATCCCATCACCAACAGAAGATCAAGCTACAACTTCATCTGGGGAATCAGTCTGAATTCTACGGAAGCCTCATCAGTCAACGACCTCAACTAGAACCTCCACATCAGCATACCCAAGCTCCAAAAAAGCAATAGACTCAACTACAAGCATCCAATAAATCTTTCTAAAACTTTCAGAACTTCATAAACAATTTGTTGCTCAAGTATCTTGGAAAAGAATTCAAACTACAAAACAATCTATCATCATGTATTGCTGAAACTATCACTAATGTTTCTTAGCTGCAACTCTGAATTTAAAGAGTAATACTAATTTACTCCAGGGACAAAAATCAAGACAAGTTTTTCTTTTTAATATAGGTTTTTTATGTACAATTGAACTTTGTAAGTAGCTCTATAGTTATACCTATTGTTTAATTTTAATATTCTATTATACAATGTTTTTTTTATAAAATACAGTAATATATTACTTATAAATTTAAAATGACGTTTTATTAATCTCTGTCTAAGTTCTACATATTAGTAAAAAGTTTTGTTCTTAACGGCAGCAACTACAAAAGCTAAAGTTTCTTTGTATATATTAGAACATTCCTTTTCATGTTGTATTTACAAGTTTGGCTTTTGTAAAATTTTAGTAATGACTTTAACTAAAGTTTTTTCTTCCCAATTATAGTATCAATCTCAAACTGTAATTGAAAATATTCAATGTAAGCCTTGACAGTTATATAATGTAACTTCAACTTCTCTTTTAATCTCTTGATTATTACTAACTTAATTATTTCAAAAATAGGTAGTTTAAATTGTTATCTCATCAAATGTTACCTAACTAATAATTAGTCTATTTCTCAATCTTATCAATAATAACAATCAACAACTTTATCAAACGTTTCTATGTTATTTGTTTCAATACTTTTAAGTCAAAATGTAACTGCATAAAATGCTTCCTGTTTTATGTGTCTGACACTAAGGTCTAACGTCCCGCTTCAGAACGGATTTCTCCGATCCCTTAGGGCCGACTGACCCATGTTCAACTGCTGTTCACATGGAACCCTTCTCCACCTTCAGTCCTCAAGGTTCTCATTTGAGTATTTGCTACTACCACCAAGATCTGCACCAGCGGCGGCTCCAGGCGGGCTCACGCCCGGCACCTTCAACGCTCGCCGCTGCGACCCTCCTACTCGCTGCGGCGTAAGTCTCCGTGAGGAGTTCTGCCGCAGCGGCCGGGTATGGGCTCGACGCTGGAGCGCCATCCATTTTCAGGGCTAGTTGCTTCGGCAGGTGAGTTGTTACACACTCCTTAGCGGATTCCGACTTCCATGGCCACCGTCCTGCTGTCTAGAGCAACAATTTATCAGCCCTAAACAATTTGGATTTACCTCAAACTGTTCAACAGAAAATGCACTTGCAAACCTGAAGGCAATCATCAACGATAATCAAGCCATGAACAAATACACAATGCTTATGAGTCTTGACATCTCAAAAGCGTTTGACTCAATAGACTGGAAAATCCTACTAGAAACAATCAAAACCCTCCAATGCCCATCAAACATCAAAAGAACAATACATTCATACTTCCAAAATAGAAAATTACAAGTCCAACATGGAACAAACATCATAAAAATTGACCAATCAAAAGGATGCCCTCAAGGCTCAGTTGGAGGCCCAGTATTTTGGAATATCTATTTCAATAAATTAGTAAATCATGATTGGCCCTATCACACAAAATTAATCTGTTTTGCAGATGATACACTAATAATAACTTTTGGAGATACAAAAGAAGAGCTTAAAAACAATTGCAATCACTCGCTAAATATCTTCTCTGAATTATGCAAGAACCTGAACCTAACCTTAGCAGTCTCCAAATCCAAAGCAATGTTAATACATAACAAAAATAAATTTCTAAAATCAAACCCTAAAATTACCATAAATAATCAAAGCCTAAGACACTCCAAAGCAATAAATTATCTTGGTGTAATTATTGATAACAAATTAACCTTTCTAAACCATATCAGGAACATAAAATCTAAAACAATCCCAATAGGCCAAAAACTCCAAACAATGATTGGCAGAGACTGGGGCCTCAAAAGTGAAATACAAAAAATATTATACTTAACAATTATTCAAAGGATAATTCTCTATGCAGCCTCTTTCTGGATTCAACCATTGAGCTCAAGAAAAACTAGACAACTACTCAGCATTCAACGTTTCTTCCTTCTTCAAATTTCAAGATGCTACCGAACAGTCTCCACTGCAGCACTATGTACCCTCACTGGTCTCCCACCTCTCCATATTCAAGCAGAACACGAAGCAAACAAAACAACAATTCTTCAACTAAACTACCCTACAAAAATAGAAACCAAACTATTTTTCCCAGAAAATATTGAATCAAAAATTCACAAGGATATAATGCACCCAGCCCTAAGAAATGAAGAATTAAATATACTAAATTTAGTTAAATCATCCCAAACATCATCACAAAAAGAGCTCATAAATTCAATTCCAAATTACTATACAGATGGATCAAGAATAAACAGCAACACAGGAGCAGCCTTCATCCTTCAAATCAACAACTCAACCATAGCAACAGAACAATTCCTTTTACACCCTCTAAACTCAGTTTTTCAAGCGGAAGCATTTGCTATCCAACAAGCAATAGAACATGCCCTATTAAAAAACTTCCAAAAAATTATCATCTGGTCCGACAGTAAATCGGTACTCCAAGCAATAGGAAACCCAATACACAGATCTCCATTGATTTACAACATCCAAAACTGTATAATTCAAAATTCAAGGAAAATTAAAATCATTCTAGCATGGACAAAAGCTCACGTGGGCACAATTGGCAACGAACAAGCCGACGAGGCAGCAAAAAAAGCAACTGAACTCCCAGAAACAAATATCTGTAAACTCAAATGGGCCCAATCATCTATCAAATATGAAATAAAACAATCTATACAACAATCATGGCAGCAATTTTGGCATTCGGCTCCTCAAGGAAGATACACTTTTAAATTACTTCCAATAGTCTCAAACCAACTTCTCCTAGGAAATCCTTATTTAAACTACTATTACACTAATCACGCCCCAACTCCAGAGTATTTCTTCAAAATTAAAAAGGCTCGTGGAGACTTATGCATCTGTAACCAAAAAGGCACTTTATTTCATTACATCACAGAGTGTCCTTTAACTCAGCACCATCACCTGAAACAGGCAACATCCCAAGAAAACCATCAATTCCTGCTTTTCTGTATCAAAAACACCTACAGAAGGAGAATCTTGATAAAAATAGCAATGTTTATTACCGAAAAAGGACAAGAGCTCTGTAAAAACCCACTCACCTCTCCCTCAGAGGTCCAGTCAATCTCATCCTCCTCAACAAACTCAGTCTCTCTCTAACCATCAGTAAAGAAGAACTTTATTTCAAACAGCTCTCATATCTAGAGATAATTCATTATTTCAGTAACTGTAATACAATCTTCAAATCTTAAAAACGTTTTCAAACAATATCATATTATGCTAAATATAATAAACCTCCTCATATAACTTGTAACCTAGTGATTTGAAATTTTGAAAATTTGTTAATAATAATGGTAACTGTTAGCTTGAAATGTGGGTTATATTGTATTTTAATGCTGCAACTGCAATTTTGTGTTATTTTTTCAAGTAATTGAATCATTAGAAAATATTTCTATTAAAATAACAGTGCAAACAAACTTCACTTTGTTTTTTACCATATCATAGTTAATTCTCATAAACCTTAGAGTATAATTCACATAGTAATTGTAAATATCAAGTTTTTCTATATTATCTCTAATCATGTCGAGGTTAACCCTTAAAATTTTAATTCATGCTAAAGTCAGTTTTTTGTGAACTGTGTTGTTCTTATTTAAATATTCTACATGTCTAGACATTGTTTGTACCCGTATAATTGTGTACTCCTAATAGCTACCCTGTTTTAATTACTTATAACTTTTTATAGCAATTACTCTTTACCTAATGTTGGTTTCAGTGATTGACTACTGTTGCTGAGTAACAACTTTATGCATATTGTAAACATCTACTATTCATACTGTATATATTTTTCTTTATTTTTCATTTCTAGGACTAGTTATTTTAGTTTTGTAATTTCAGTAACTGTGTTATTATCTCTAATGCTCTAATGTCTATATATATTAACATATTTTGCATACATAATTTAAACCTAACTCAATTATTTTGTAACCTTGTAATCTATAAATTTTACCTAACTATTATTAGTCATCACTAGTTCATTCATCCTAAATGTGTTTGTAAACCATACTTATGAATTTCATTACTGTATTTCATTGTTTTTCTAAAAATCAATTGTACTAACAATTAAGTTATGCAAAATAATGCTCACATATCAATGTAAATATCTTAAAACTGTGTTTTAATTGGAAACTATTTTGTCCAGTCATTACTGTGTAAACTTGTAAAATAATAATTAATAAATTAGAACTGTAACAGAACTGTGATGTGCAGTCCTGCTGCGTCAGGACTGTGCAGGCTTGAAAGCCCCACCAATGTAAATTTTAATTTCAATAAAATAGTCGGGTTACGGTTCTCGGGGGGACGCCGGTGCCCTAGGGAGGGTGTTCTTTGTTCTAGGTTGATGGAAGGACAAATCTGATAACCAATGGTATAGTGCAGAGTCCTTCCACGCCTTTTTATTCTGTCTAGAGCAACTAGAACCGTAACCGCTTTCGTATATACAACAGTGCTTTTTATAGCTCTTCAATTTCGTGCTCAAAATTACGTTTAAATCCTTTTCTCTTTCAAAATTTGTGTTTATTCCAATCAATGAATATACTAGCTTCAATTTTAAACCATTTTTAGGCTCTAATTTGAAAAATTAATCAAATAAAAAGCATTTCAAAATTGTGCATTTGTGAGCTGTGGCCATCAATGGCGGATGCCTGTTAGGGCTAACTTTATCATCACCAAATTCATCAAAATTGGCTCCAGAACTGTTTTACTTGGACAATTACCATTCCAGAGGCCTCCCTGCATTGGATAATTACCATCTGCATCTCCTCAGCAGCTCTAGTTCCCAGGTTGGTGCACTCTGAAATCACATATCAGCCATATACATTTAACATTAAGCAAACTATATTAAATTTTTAAAAATTTTTCTAATTTTTTCTATGACAAATTGTTAGCTAAAACCACTTTAATTCAATTAAAAACAATCTAAATTTAGCTCCGCCATAGTTTGTTAACCATTAAAATTTATTAAATTTGATTTATAGAGCTTTATTTTGAGAAAATGTACTTTTTGAATGAGTATTGAAATTTTTGTGAATTTTTCTAATTTTTTGTACCATTAATTACTAATTAAAACCACTCTAATTCATAAGCTAATAGTCTATATTTAACTCCGCCATAATTTTTTAATCAAAAATTTAACTATTCTAGGAGCTATAATCTTACAATTTCAACTTTTTAAAAATTTTTCAAATTCTTCAAACTTTGTGAATTTTTTAAATTTTTTCTATTAAACCTACAGTTATAAAACCACATTCATTTTAAAGAGCTTTAAAAAATCTTTTCTCCGCCACCAATTTTATTAAAATCGGCCTATTACTTCAAATTCTACAGCCATAAACATAATTTTTTACTTTAATGGCGGACTACCATTTTTTGCATTTTTCAATGTAAACATTGATTTTGCTGAATTATTATAAATATTTCCTGTTTTTTCCCTGGCTTAAAATATTTTTTCCCATATAATTTGAATATTTTTGTACATATTAAAAGTGGTTTCATTCTTCTAACTCAATTCATTAATTAGCTACAATTTTTTAAAAATTTATAGTATCATTAAAAATCTACCACGCCATTTTAATTCATTTTCACTATAAACATTAGATCAAAGTGTAACCCCTAGTTGTGCTTATGCCAACACTTAAAAATTTTGAATTATCGGTCTGATTACTGTAGTTTGCTGTGTCAACCCTCAGAAAATTGATTTTAAGCTAGTTATTCATTTTTATTAATATATTTAAGCAAATTAAACCTTTTTCTAAATTATTTTCATGTAATTTAATATTTTAAACCATTTTATACCTTAAATAATATATTTTACCATATAATTTAAATAATTTTAGCGTTTTTTAGTCTTTGCCACCCATTTTCATATGTAATAACTCTTTTTTATGACTTTTTGAGCCTGGATGTTTGTTTAACCTTTAATAACTTTTTCCGAGGAATACGCCTGACCACTTTTTAAGATTGTATCCCACCTAATTTAAGTCCAAATTGAATTTTTTAACATTTAATCTTATTAAACAGTATAATTTATACTTCTTAAGCAATATAAACATTAATAAACACTTAATTTCTATTTTATTACTCATTTTCTAGTTGGTCACCATATGGTCATATAGTGTGTAACTTCTAAAGTTTTTGTAATAATAACTTCGTTTTAACGCTAATATCTATAACTTATTGTACTAAATATATAATATAATTTACTTCATTATAGTTGAATAGGAATAAAATTTTCTAAATGGCTTCCTTAAATGAATCTAGCCCCAAAAAATCTATATCAACCCCAAATCTTCTGAACCTTCAAGAGCACCCAAAACTTCCAGATCACTCTCCTAGTGCTAACTCTGAATTGGATGTAGATAATCTAAATACTGAGCGTTCAATTCCATCTTCTAAGCTCTATGAATTACGGGATTTAGTAAATACTACTAAAAATAATAAATATCATCTTCCAAAAGAAATAAGGTCAAAATGCAATCAACTTATTCAAGATCTGCTAAATTTAAACCTCCCAATAGGCAACCAAATAATCACAGCACAATCTTCACAACAAAGCTTGAATTTAAATGTTAATTTACAAAATTTACAAGCTAACATCATTCCAAATTTAATTTCCAAAATCGATGATTTAAGCAACAAGCTAGACGATAAAAATACTCAAATTGCTCATACAGATCCTAAAACACAAACAAAACTTTACAGTGATGCTGTCAAACAAAACAAATCCTTAATCATCAAAAAATCAAAAGATCAGGATACACCCACTTTGTTAAGAAACATTGAAACCTCTATTCGTCCTGTAGCAATTTACAACAGGAATACAGTCGTAGAAATCAAATGTAAAAATACTGAAGACATTAACTCTCTTAAAAAAACACTAATTGAAAATAAATTAACAGTTGAAGATAAAAAAATTCAATTACAAAGAATAATAATCCTCAATATAGCAGAGAAATTTCCAAAGGAAAAAATTATCAATACTATAAAAGAAGATTTAAACATAACGAATGACGATGAAAATATCAAAATTATTCATCATAGGAAAACACTAAGCAAATTTAATCTTTATAATTTAGTAATAGACATCCCAAAGGCACTTTCCAGAATTTTGCTCTCCAAAAAATTCCTGATAATTGGCCTAGCCAAATTCAAAATAGATAAATATAGAACAATTCGCCGCTGTCAGGGCTGTCAAGATTTTACCCATCATATAAATGATTGTCCAACAAAAAAAATTTATTGTGCAAAATGTGCAAGATGTCACCAAACAGAAAAATGCAATGCCTCCAAATTCTTCTGCATTAATTGCATAGAGGCAAACAGAGATGGATTTAATTATCCAATAGAACATGCAGCGTTTGATAAAAATTGCCCCTCCTATCAATATTATTGCCAAAATTAATGTTGAAAAATATGGCAAATTCCATCTCACTATCTTCAGACTCAACAAATACAAACTTACTAAATCTACATTTTTCAGAACTTAAAATCTTGCAAATTAATTTACAGAAAAGTAAATCGGCGCAAGCCCAATTACTTCAAACAATATCAAATAAAAACTACCACATTATTCTTACCCAAGAACCATATATCTTCAAAAAAGAACTTAGAGGTATTCCACTTTCATTCAAATCTTATTATAACAAACAATCCCAAAATGCTAAATGCTTAACAATAATTAATGCACCCATAAACCCAATCTCCGTAATAACTGAAGATGAAATTATAGTCTTATGGTTAAATCTACAACCCCATCCCATTTTAATAATAAATGTTTATGCCTCCCCTTCAGGTGATATTAAACATACCATTTCAAAAATAAATCCACTTTTAGAAAAATTTAAAGACTGTCTAATTCTCTTAGCAGGCGACTTTAATGCCCAAAGTAATCTATGGAACTACCAATCAATAAATAGCAGAGGTATACTCCTAGAAAACTTTATATCTTCCAACAATCTTAACTTAATAAATACTTTAAATTGTCAACCAACTTTTTCAGGCCCAAATGGATCAGGTTGGCCTGATTTAACTCTTTCAAATGACTTACTCTTCCCATACATACAAAACTGGAATGTTCTAGAAAACTTAACATGTTCTGACCATAATTATATTGAATACGAAATTAAAAAATCTAGTCAAATTTATATTAATAAACGTTTTAACTGCAATAAAAATAAAACAAAATTTATCAAACACATAAAACAAAATTCAACACAATTATTACAAAAAATAACCTCATGTAAAACAACTTCAGATTTAGACAACTTAACTGATAACTTAATAGGAATTTGCAAACAAAGTGCAGAAACAACTCTATCTTTCAGAAACCCAAATAAACCATTTAAATTAAAATGGTGGAATTCAAGTTTAAAAATTTTAAAAAATAAAACCAAAGCGTTACGTAGACGATTTAAAAAGTCACAAAACCAAGAAGAAAAGAAAAAATATATCATTGAATATAAAAAATCCCTAGCAACATATAAAAAAGAACTATTACAAGCAAAACTAAAAAGTTGGCAAATTTTCTGTTCAAACACCCAATCAGCATATGGCATACTAGGAAAAATAGCTAGTAATAAAATATTTTCACCAACTTCATTTATCCCTCTATCTTCAACGCAACTAAATTCAAATATTTCAAACAATATTTTCTCAGACCTTCTAAATTTTTCTTTTCCGGATGATCAAACAAATGCTTCAATAATCCCTTTAACAACAAATACAAACCTAGACCCACCAATAACAAATATAGAACTAAAACATATGTCAAACATTTAAATAAAAATAAAGCACCTGGTACGGACGGAATTGATAATGGTATTATTAAACTTATTTACGAGGCAATTCCAAAAATATTATTAAACTACTACAATCTTTGTTTGAAGTTGCAATACTTTCCAAAAGCATTTAAAATAGGACAGATAATCTTCTTTTTGAAAAAGGATAAACCTCCAGACTCACCATCATCATACAGGCCAATTTGCCTTTTATCCGCACTTGGGAAAGTTTTGGAAAGAATAATTACTAATCGACTAAAATATTATCTTAATAAATATAATTACTTAAGTAACACTCAATATGGTTTTCGCTCAAATATCTCGACGGAACATGCATTATTACAAATAAAGGAATCAATAAATAATAATAAATCTAAAGATAAATATACGGCTCTAATAAGCCTAGATATACAAAAAGCTTTCGACTCTCTATGGTGGCCGGGATTAAAAAACGCACTTAATGAACTAAAAATTCCAAGCAACCTTTTAAACATATTCTTTAACTTCTTATCTGATAGGCAATTAACTATTATACATGATAATCTAACTATAACTAAAGCTCAATCTAGAGGGTGCCCACAGGGCTCAGTAAGCGGACCGATTCTTTGGAATCTTTATTATGATATTGTAAATAAATATAATTGGCCTCAACATACTAGAATAGTGACGTTTGCGGACGATACACTTTTTATTGTATCAGGTGAGACAAAGGAAAAACTCAAAACAAACAGCAATGAAACTTTGGCAATTTATGCACAACTCTGCGATAAATTAAAATTAACTGTATCACCATCAAAATCTAAAGTATTAATACTCCCAAAAAAATCTCATCATTTAAAGTATAATCCAAAAATAACTTTCAAAAATCAAAGTCTGAGACATACAAAAATTTTAAATTATTTGGGAATACAAATAGATAAAAAGCTCTCTTTTCTGGAACACATACGCTCTCTAAAGCCAAAACTAATTAGAATAGCACAAAGATTAAAATCCATGTCCACGTTAAACTGGGGTCTTAAAGGAAAAATAATTAAAATTATTTATAAAACTGTTATTGAAAGAATAATCTTATACGGCGCAACCTTTTGGCTAGAACCAATTACTCAAAGAAAATGCAAACAACTTAAAACAATTGAAAGATACTTTACCCTTTTATTAACAAACAGTTTCCAAACAACATCAACTATGGCGCTGGAGCTGCTGGCAGGCATTCTTCCTCTGCCTCTTCAGGCAGAAATGGAATTATTAAAATCAAACCTACTACAACATGGAAAAGAAATTAAAATTGACGATCTTCTCATCCCATCAAAAGTGGACAGAAAACCAAAAAAGGAATTGACTCACCCAGCAGATTGGCTCAAAGCCCTCCACATCTATACTAATCAAAAGCAAAATTCACAATATAAACCAAAAATTACTCCATGGAATTTTTATACTGACGGCTCTAAAACAGACGAAAAGGTTGGAGCAGCGGTTATAACATTCAAATACAATATTCTTCAAAATTCCCAACTTATTAAATTACATAAACTAAATTCCATTTATCAAGCAGAATCCTTTGCAATTAAATTCACCATTCTTCAAATACTGCAATATCAACAATTTCCGGCAACAATTTGGACCGACAGTAAATCAGCATTACAAGCAATTCAAAATCCCTTTCCAGATTCATCTATCATCGCTGATATTCAAAAATTAATAAGAGAAAATCAAAATTGCTTAATCCAATTCTGCTGGGTGAGGGCTCACCAAGGAAATCAGGGGAACGAATTAGCAGACATCAAAGCAAAAGAAGCTGCAGAACTCCCGGAAAGCCAAATCACAAATATACCATGGTCCAGGGCACCGATTAAACTACTACTAAAGAAACAACAACTACAAAAATGGCAACATCAATGGTCATCAGCTGCAACAGGACGTTACCTTCATCATCTCATCCCAACAGTTTCAACAGATGTCTGCTATGACGTTCCCCAAATAAATTTCTTCATCACAAATCATGGACCTTTTCCCGAATACTACAAAAAAATCGGAAAAGCGTCTTCAAATCTTTGCATCTGTAATTCACCAGGTACCGGCCTTCATTATATCCTAGACTGCCCATACACAAGTAAATTCCATCTTAAAAAATCCCACGTCCAAACTGACTCAAACTTCATAAATTACTGCATCAAGAACAACTACAGAAGGAGAGTGCTAATTCAACTCGGAATCTTTTTAATGTCCAGGGACTTGACTCTCTGTCTGGATCCGACTTCTTCATCAAATCTAATGGACCTAGATTCCTCATCGGACTCAGATTAGAATTTCTACATTAATTTTTCTATAAATTCTTTGTAAATAATGTAAATATTTTATACTTTTTTCTTTTGTTTAGATATTGTATTAATTTTTTTTAAATTGTTATTATACTTCTTTATCAACTACTCTTATAATCACCAAGTTTGTTAATTATGTTACTTAAAAAAAAATATGTAATTATATTTCTTTATTAACTATTCTCTTAATAACCAAGTTTGCCAATTATGTTATTCAAAAAAAAAAGTATGTAACTGAACTGTGATGCATTGATCTACTGCGTAGATCAATGCAGGCCTTATGAGCCCCACCATATGTAAATAAATCAATAAAATAAACCGGGTTGCGGTTCTCGCGTGGCACTCCTGACCCCCGTGGGGTGCTGACGGCTCTTCTGACGTGGTGGGAGCATAACCCGTTAACCCTTGGTATAGTTCGGGGTTCCCACTCGTCTATAATTTCTGTCTAGAGCAACTAACAAAGTCTCTTCGAATCCCCTCTCCTAAATCAAACTCTCAAATCAAACAAACTTGAAAATTCGTTCCTTCGCAATAAACTAAAGTGGATTTTGCTTGTTAAATTCGATTTCAATCGACAAACAAATTTCTAGTCTTTTATCAATCTCACCAACATCCCTAACAATCTCATCATAGCCTTTTCTTCCCAATGGATGATCAGATCCTTAATCCGCTTAGAAAATCATTATCATCTCCAAATCTCTCAAAGAACTTATCAATTCAACAGCCAGAAAAAGCCAGAGATACCCATAATGTAGATAAAATCAAGGAAATCCTAAAGGAATTAACAAAAATCATTACTTTGAAAAATAAAGATAAATCTTACCTTCCTCGAGATTCTCGCACCAAAGCATTAGATCTTATTGCATCTCTGCAAATTATAACATTTACAAATCAAGTCCAACAAGAACAAACTCAAGAAAAAGATTCCTTATCTAAAGAGATCAAAAATTTACAGAATGAAATAATTCCAAACTTGATTTCCAAAATTGATTCTCTGAATAAATCAATATCTTCAAGCAGCTCTCAAATCACAGAAAATTTAACCCCTCCAAAACTATATAGTGATATAGTCAAAGCTGAAAATTCAATTATCATAAAAAAAACGAATAACTTAAAACCCTTAGAAAAACTAAGGACAATAGAAACCGAAATATGTCCAAAAGGCATATATAACCGCAATGGACACATAGAAATCAAATGTAAAAACCAGGAAGATCTATTGAAACTAAAAAGAACCCTGACGGATAAAAATATCCCTATTGAAAATAAAAGGATTCAGACAAGAAGAATAATTATTTTGAACACTACAGCAAATATAACTGAACAAAAAATTCTCACGGCATTAGCAGACAAAATTAGTATTTCGGATATCTCAAATCAAGTAAAAATACTAAACCGTCGCAAAACTTTAAGTCCTTACAATCTATACAATTACATTTTGGAAGTGCCAAGACAATTAGTCCATAAGATCTTAGAAAAAAATTTTCTCTACATTGGTCTAGCTAAATTTAGATTGGACTTCTTCAATCCAATTCCAAGGTGCCAAAAATGTCAAAACTTCAGACATAAAACTTCAGACTGCAAATGCACTAATTTCTACTGCGCCAAATGTGGCAACCGCCACCAAACAGAAAAATGTACTTCTAAAAACTACAAATGCATAAATTGTGTGGAAGCCAATCATAACGGTGCTAATTTCCAAATAGACCATCCTTCTTACGACCCAAATTGTCCAGCATTTAGAGAATACGTTTATGAAAATGATAATGATTACCCTCAAAACTCGCACCAAAACTACCCACCACTCTCAAATCCTCCTAGCTTCCCTCAAAGCCAATTTCAAGCACCACACTTCCAACCACATTTCTAAATGTCTTACCAACAGCATTATTCAAATTCATCAGCATCTAATATAACCAACGTCCCAAACCTTTCAACTTATAACTTTTCAACACTTAACTTTCTACAGATTAACCTACAAAGGAGCAAGTCAGCCCAATCTGCATTAATTAAAACAATCCAAGATAATAAATTTGACATTATCCTAACCCAAGAGCCATATGTCTACCATAACGAGATAAGAGGAATCCCACTTAAATGGAAAAATTACCATTGCAAAAACTCAGAAACTCCGAAATGTTCGACAATCCTAACAGCACCTTTAAATCCAATCGCTTTGTTAACGGATCCAGATCTAATAATTCTTTTTTTCAACTTAAACCCAAGCCCATTATTACTAATAAATGTTTATGCAGCACCTCAAAAACCATTAAATAGTATTCTTGACAAATTATCTCCATACCTACAATCCTATAAAAATACAGCAATCCTTATCAGCGGAGACTTCAACTCACAAAACATATTATGGAAATACCCCTCAAACAATCAAAGAGGACATCAATTAGAATCATTCATAACTTCAGAAAATTTAAATCTTATCAATATAAACAATGAAACCCCAACTTTTGTTGGCCCAAACGGCTCAGGCTTTCCTGATCTTACTTTTACTAACGATCAACTACTACCAAATCTAATAAACTGGCAAGTCTTAGACGAAGAATCTTGCTCGGATCACCGATACATAAGCTTCCAAATTAGTGATTCTAACTCCATTCAATTTAACAGACGTTATAACTCAAATCATAATAGTTCAAAATTTATAAAATTAATGCGTTCAAACTCATACAAATTAGCTCAAGATTTAGAACTTTGCATAACTCATCAAGATTTAGAAGACTACACCAAGAATTTTATCCAAATATGCAAATCAAGTGCAGAAAAATCATTCAAATTAAAAAAACCTAAAAAACAATTCCAATTAAGGTGGTGGAACAAAAATTTGCAATTACAAAAAAATAAAACTCGCGCACTTCGTCGACGCATAAAATCAACACAAGATCCAAACTTAAAAAAAGAATTCGTACAAAAATATAAAAAATCTCTGGCCCTTTACAAGAAAGAAATCATAATCAGTAAGCTCAATAGCTGGAAACAGTTTTGCACTAACGCTAAATCACCCTTTGGAGTATTGACCAAATTAGCCACGAAAAAACTCTTTATTCCAACTTCTTTTGTCCCCCTATCTTCCTCCCCACATTCCCCAAATATTACAAACACAATCTTCAAAGACCTTTTAGAAGCCTCTTTTCCCCCAAACCCACCATTGCAAGAAATAGTCCAACCAACAACAATAATTTAGAACCCCCTTTTTCAAATACGGAACTGGAAATAGTTATAAAAAATCTAAACAACTCGAAAGCACCGGGTATAGACGGTCTGGATAACAAAATAATTAAATTAATCTTTATAGCCATCCCAAAATTACTCCTAAAATTCTTCAACATTTGCTTCTCCAAATCTTACTTCCCAACCTCATTTAAAGAAGGGCAAGTAATCTTCTTTCATAAAAAAAATAAAAATCCAACCTCCTACCGACCTATTTGCCTCTTGTCTGCCATAGGAAAAGTACTAGAACGCCTCCTAATAAATAGGTTAAAACACTTCTTAGAAATCAATAAAGTTTTAAGTAAAAATCAATACGGCTTCCGATCCAACATCTCAACCGAACATGCTCTGCTAACATTAAAAAATCAAATCTCAGAAAATAAAGACAAAGACTTGTACATGGCAATAGTGAGTCTGGATATAGAGAAAGCCTTTGATTCAGTCTATTGGCCAAAATTAAAAACGGCTCTAAATAATCTAAATCTCCCAACTAATATTCTCCTTACTTTTTTCAACTTCTTATCAGAAAGAAAATTCACGGTGATTCACGATAACACGAATTTGTCAATCCCTCATGTTCGAGGTTGTCCACAAGGTTCGGTCAGTGGACCAATCTTGTGGAACATCTACTATAACATTATCTCAAATTATAATTGGCCAAACCACTCAAAAATTTTAACATTCGCTGATGACACCCTTTTTGTCATAACAGGAAAAACAAAAGAATCCTTGAAATTAAACTGTAACCATACCCTTAATATTTTTTCAAATCTTTGTTCAGATCTAAAATTAAATCTAGCCCCTCATAAATCTAAAATACTTATATTAGGTAAAAAATCTCACTCACTAAAATATAACCCCAGGATAACCATTAATAACACTAGCATAAATCATGTGAAAGTTTTAACATTTCTTGGCATACAAATTGATAAAAAATTATCGTTTCTCCCACACATCAGATCTTTAAAAAATAAAATAGTATCTACAACACAAATAATTAAATCAATGACTAATCTAAATTGGGGCCTGAGAGGCAAACTCCTAAAAATTATATACCAAACTATTACGTTGAGACAAATTCTCTACGGTATCCCATTTTGGATATTCCCTTTAACCACAAGAAAAATTAAACAGCTACAAATATTGGAACGATTCTTCTTGACGTTAATAACCAAACCTTACAGAACAACTCCTACAGCCGGCCTCGAAATATTAGCAGGCGTGCCTCCTCTCCAAATTCAGGCTAAAGCAGAAGCCACGAAATCCCTTATAATCCAGCACCAACAAGCATATCAACTGGACACTGTTTTCATCCCATCATCCTCTTGTGATCTTCGTCCCCACAAAGATCAAACTCATCCGGCTTCATGGCGTTCAAACATCTACATCTTCAATCTCACCCCAAACAACTCCCAGCAATCCTCCCAACCACAGACCAACTACAATATTTACACTGACGGATCAAAGACAGCAGACAAGATAGGAGCAGCCATGGTAGTGTATCTTAACTCTCAACTTATCCACCATCAACTATTTCATCTAAACAAATTTAACTCCATCTTCCAGGCGGAGGCCTTTGCCATCCTCAAATCAATACATTTTCTAATAGAAAACAATATTCAAACGGCCTCTATATGGTCGGACTGCAAATCAGTGCTGACAGCTATCTTAAATCCCTACCCAAAAAGCAATTTAATCCACCAAATTCAAACTCTAATCAGTTCTAATTCCAACTTCTCCATCTACCTATTTTGGACCAAAGCGCATCAGGGAACACTGGGGAATGAAGTGGCGGACGAGAAAGCCAAAGAAGCGGCCAACCTCTCCGATGATAAAACAATACCACTGCCCTGGTCTAAGGCTTCCATAAAATCACAGATAAAACAACAAACCATCAAAGAATGGCAACTGTATTGGAATTCATCCACAACAGGTCGTTACATCTATGACTTATTCCCGACAGTCTCCTTGGACGTTTGCCACGACATTCCCCAGTTAAACTACTTAATAACAAACCATGGCCCTTTTCCTGCCTACTTTCATCGGATAAAGAAATCATCAACAGACAACTGCATCTGTGGAAAAAGGGGAACAAGCCTTCACTATATTTTTGAATGTCCAGAAACAATCCGTTACCATTTGAAAAAACCCTCTAACCTATCACAAGTGGACTTTATAAAATTCTGCCTTAAATGTCCTTACCGCAAGAAAAAATTGATCGAACTGATTGACTTCCTATCAAGTAAAGACTTATCTCTTTGTCAAGACCCAACGACTCCATCATCAGCAGAAGTGGCAACCTACAGTGACAGTGAAGAAGATTAAAAAAAATATATTCTAACATTTCAAAATCTTATCTGGAACTTAACTCAACAACAATTCTTTCAAACTGTCATAATTACAGTAATCTCTAAAAATTTATTAATTTATAATGTTTTTTACAATAACCAATATCCCATAATTTCACTTTATTTTGTATATATTGTAAATAGCTATATCTATTTCTTTTCAACTCTATTAGTACATTACTATTATAACTCTCATATTGTTAATTCCTTAGTATTTACTTGTCAAATGCTTTTAGAAATGTTTCTCACTTACCTTCATTTATGCTTTTATTTTTTTCTTTATTTTTCTTTGTCTTATCAAATTGCTATTCTTTTATATAAATACCATTTATTGTACAAGAACTGTGATACAGAGGTCTACTGCGTAGACCACTGTAGGCTTCTATAGCCCCACCAATGTAAAAGTTTTTCTTTCAAATAAAAACAGTCGGGTTGCGGTTCTCGGGAGGGGTGCTCCTGCCTCACCGTGGGGGTGTTCCTTGCTCTGGTCGGACGATAGGGGGATTTTAACCTGTTAACCCAAGGTAAAGATCAGGGTCCCCTTACGTCATTATCCTCATGTCTAGAGCAACTCAAAATTAGAAAATTTAACTGATAAACTTATGGAATTATGCAAACAAAGCGCGGAAGAAAATTTAACTTTTAGAAATCCAAACAAAAAATTTAAATTAAATTGGTGGAACTCCAATCTTAGAAATCTAAAAAGCAAGACTAACGCATTTAGAAGAAGGTTCAAAAATACACAAAACCAAGAGGAAAGAAAATACTTCATAATTCAATATAAAAAATCACTAGCAATTTACAAAAAAGAACTTTTATCTGCGAAACTAAAAAGCTGGCAATCTTTCTGCACGAAATCTAATTCAGCCTATGGAATATTACAAAAAATTGCAACCAATAAATTATTCAACCCAACCTCATTTATTCCCCTAATTTCCACCCAACAAAATTCAAACATCTCAAACTCAATCTTCTCAGATTTACTGAACTTCTCCTTTCCAACTGACCCCACAAACATAGAAATAACTCCTAAAACTCTAAATAAAAATTTAGATCCTCCGTTTACTAACACTGAAATTAAGACTACAATAAAAAACCTTAACAACTCAAAAGCACCAGGAATAGACAGTATTGATAATGGCTTAATCAAACTAATTTATAAAGCAATTCCAAAAATTATACAAAATTATTTCAACTTATGTTTAAAATTACACCACTTTCCAAAAGCCTTTAAAATCGGACAAATAATCTTCTTTCTCAAAAAAGACCAACCCCCAAATATTCCAAATTCTTATCGTCCTATTTGTCTGCTATCAGCAATGGGGAAAATCTTGGAACGTCTGCTAACAAACAGAATAAAATTCTATATAGAAAATAACAAAATCTTAAATAATGCCCAATATGGATTCAGATCAGGTACATCAACTGAACACGCACTTCTCAAAATTAAAGAACAAATAAATATTAATAAATCAATAAATAATTATACAGCCCTAATAAGTATGGATATAAGCAAAGCATTTGACTCGCTCTGGTGGCCGGGCATAAAAACTACATTAAATAATATAAACCTCCCCAATAACATACTAAAATGTTTCTTTAATTTTCTCTCAGACAGAGAACTAGTAGTTTATCATGATAATGTCAATATACATAAAAAACAAACAAGGGGCTGCCCGCAGGGATCGGTCAGTGGTCCTATATTGTGGAACTTATATTATAACGAAGTAAATGCTTTCAAATGGCCATCTCATACTACAATAATCTCTTTCGCGGATGATACTTTGTTTGTAGTGTCAGGCAAAACTAAAGAAAGTCTTAAACTTAATTGTAATGAAACTCTTTCTATTTATTCACAACTATGTAACAAGCTTAAACTTATAATTTCTCCAACAAAATCAAAAGTACTAATCCTAGGAAAGAAAACACACACGCTTAAATACAATCCTAAAATTGTTTTTAACGGCCAAAGTCTAAAACACACAAAACTTCTAAAATATCTAGGAATTTATATAGATCCAAAATTATCTTTTCTACAACACATTAGACAAATAAAACCTAAAATAATCAACATTGTACAAAAATTAAAATCAATGACTTCTTTAAATTGGGGCATTAAAGGGAAACTAATTAAAATAATATATAATACAATTATCATAAAAATTATTCTCTATGGTGCGGCATTCTGGAATGAACATCCAAATCAACGAAAATCAAAACAACTATTAAGTTTAGAAAGGTACTTCTCCCTATTAATTACCAAATGCTTTCAAACAACATCCACCTCGGGACTGGAGCTACTGGCTGGTATTCCACCACTTCCTTTATTGGCTGACTATGAGAACTTAAAATCCAGACTCTTCCTCCACAATATCGAAATTAAAATAAATGACCTAAATATACCACCTAATATTGATAAAAGACCAAAAAAAGAAGCAATACATCCAGCAAATTGGCAAAAAGGACTAAAAATCTTTCTTAACCCAAATTCCATTTCATTTCAACCAAAACCAACAAATTGGACTATTTACACTGATGGATCAAAATTGAACGATAATATAGGTGCAGCCTACCTCATCTTCTACAACAATATCCTACAAGACACAAAGTTAATACGTTTACATAAATTCAACACAGTTTTTCAGGCTGAAGCATTGGCGATTAAATTGGCAATTCAACACACAATACAAGAAAACCTACATCATATAACTATCTGGACAGATAGCAAATCTACATTACAATCATTACGAAACCCCTTTCCAGAATCAACAATCATCCAAGACATCCAGAACCTAATCTTAAAAAACCAAAATTTCCAAATTCAACTATGTTGGATCAAGGCCCACCAGGGAGTATTGGGAAATGAATTAGCGGACCAAAAGGCGAAAGAGGCAACAGATCTACACGAAAACGACACTACAAGAATTCCCTGGTCAAAATCTCCGTTAAAGCGCCTCCTAAAAAATCACATTCTCTCTCTATGGCAACAGAAATGGACGGATGAAACAACAGGAAGACATATCTACCAACTTTTCCCAAATGTATCAACAGAAATATGTTACGAAATTCCACAAATAAACTTTTTCATATCCAACCACGGTCCATTTCCCACGTACTACAAACGAATCCACAAAGCATCAACAGACCTCTGTTCCTGCGGACAGATAGGTACAAATCTCCACTATCTACTAAATTGTCCAATAACAAAGGATCTTCATATTAAAAAATCTCCCAACCAATCAGACCTACAATTCCTAAAATATTGCATCTCCGAAAAAAACAGAAGAAACAAACTAATCAAAATCGGCTCCCTGCTAATGGACCAAGGCCTGAAAATCTGCAAGGACCAAACCCAAAGATCAGATGAAACTTTAACAACCATAAATTCTGACTCAGACTCAGATACTGATCTCTAATAAAAATAACTCTTTTAGTGCCAAACAACCAAATCTGGACTTGAACTCCTCAACAACCTATATATATAGACTCTTCAACTACCTTTCCAGGACTGAGTTCTCCATCCTTGTATATATTGTATATTTTTTATTATTCTTTAAATTTATAAATGTAAACTTAATTAATTAACTAATTATATAATCTTTGCTTAATCTTTTTAATATTTAATTCTTTTTTATTTCTATTATTATAGTTTAATACCATGTAATCATTTTTATTAATAACATAAAAGAACTGTGATGTACTGCTTCACTATGTGAAGTAGTACAGGCCTTATGTGCCCCACCACTGTTTGTTACTTTAATTATATTCTTTTCCTTTCTATTTTAATCCTTATAATGTAATTTTATCTGTAAAGAACTGTGATGTACTGCTTTACTGTGTAGAGCAGTACAGGCCTTATGTGCCCCACCACTGTATATTTGGATAAATAAAAAACCGGGTTGCGGTTCTCGGGGGGGCGCCCCTGGGGCAACTTGGGGGTGTTTCTAGCTCTGATAGACGTAAAGGGAACTACACCTGCTAACCTAAGGTATAGATCAGGGTTCCCTTTCGTTCACTTAATCTGTCTAGAGCAACTTATTTAAAACATTATAATATTATTTAACAAAATTATACTCATGAATGTTTATATAACTTAAAAGAAACTTATATTGTAACTATTATTCTATTTATATTATTATATTATTATATTTAAAAATGTTTATTAATATTAAGTTATCCAAATTATTTATTGTTAACATAAAAAATATGATGTATCTGAACTGTGATGTAGTAATCTATTGCATAGATTACTACAGGCCTAAGAGCCCCACCAATGTAAAAATTGTCAATAAACAAGTCAGGTTGCGGTTCTCATGCTGGGCGTTCCATGGGTTTCCATGGGGTGCTTTTTGCTCTAAATGATGTATGGGAATAAAACCTGTTAACCATTGGTACAGATCAGGGTTCCCATCATCAAATAATCATTCCTGTCTAGAGCAACTCAATAAATTATCTGGGTGTTACAATAGATAACAAATTATCTTTTTTAAACCATATCAGGAACATAAAATCAAAAACAATCCCAATAGGCCAAAAACTCCAATCAATGATTGGCAGAGACTGGGGCCTCAAAAGCAAAATACAAAAAATCTTATACTTAACAATAATCCAAAGAATAATCCTTTATGCAGCCTCCTTCTGGATTCAACCATTGAATTCAAGAAAAATTCGACAATTACTCAGCATTCAACGTTTCTTTCTTCTCCAAATCACAAGAAGCTTCCGAACAGTTTCTACTGCAGCTCTATGTACCCTCACTGGTCTTCCACCTCTCCATATTCAAGCAGAACATGAAGCAAATAAAGCAACCATCCTTCAACTTAACTACCCTACAAAAATAGAAACCACATTATTTTTTCCAGAAAGTATTGAATCAAAGATTCACAAGGATATAATGCACCCAGCCCTAAGAAATGAAGAATTAAATATTCTAAACATAGTAAAATCATCTCAAACATCACCTCAAAAAGAACTCCTAAATTCAATCCCAAATTACTACACAGATGGTTCAAGAATGAACAGCAACACAGGAGCAGCCTTCATCCTTCAAATCAACAATTCAACCATAGCAACAGAACAATTCCTTTTACACCCTTTAAACTCAGTATTTCAAGCGGAAGCATATGCTATCCAACAAGCAATAGAACATGCATTATCAAATAACTTCCAAAAAATTATCATCTGGTCTGACAGTAAATCGGTACTTCAAGCAATAGGCAACCCAGTACACAGATCTCCTCTGATCTATAATATTCAAAACTGCATAATTCAAAACTCAAAGAAAATTAAAATTATTCTTGCATGGACAAGAGCGCACGTGGGCACAACTGGTAATGAACAGGCTGACGAGGCAGCAAAAAAGGCAACAGAACTCTCAGAAACTAATATTTGTAAACTTAAATGGGCCCAATCATCAATTAAATATAAAATCAAACAATCATTATTACAATCCTGGCAACAATATTGGCAATTGGCTCACCAAGGAAGATTTACATTTAAATTACTCCCTATAGTCTCAAACCAACTTCTCTCAGGTAATCCCTATTTAAATTACTACTACACTAATCACGCCCCAACTCCAGAATATTTCTTCAAAATTGAAAAGGCTCGTGGAGATTTGTGCATCTGTAATCAAAAAGGCACTCTACTCCATTACCTCACAGAGTGTCCCTTAACCCACCATCATCACTTGAAACAGGCCCCATCTCAAGAAAACCACCAGTTCCTACAATTCTGTATCAAAAACACCTACAGAAGGAAAATCCTGATAAAAATAGCAATGTTCATCACAGAAAAAGGACTAGAGCTCTGTAAAAACCCGCTAACCTCTTGCTCAGAAGACCAGTCAATCTCATCCTCTTCAACAAACTCAGTTTCTTTCTAACCACCAGCAAAGACTCTCTCAACAACAAAGTACTCTTTCTTTTAAATGGTTCTCACTTCCAGAGGAAAGCCATTCCATTCCAATTAATATGCTTCTAAAATGACAATAATGGCAAACTCACTTTCCCAGTTGTAACTCATTTCAGTATATCTTGATTTTCAAGACTGTATTCTGCAAATATTTCCACTTTAAATCGTATAATCAATGTCACATCCATTGCTCGAATAATTAACTTACAATAAATATTCACTACCTAATTTTAATCTCTAATTTATAAATGTATCCATTAAAACTGTGTAACTATTCTATGTAAATTTTTCATATGCTTTATATTCTAAACAATTGTCTTTTATCAGTTTATGTTGTTGACTTGCACTGGATACAAACTAATATTAAACCCTATACCTTTAATATTTTAATATTTTTAATAATTAATTATTCCATAAGTCATAATTATTAAATTATTTAACTTATTTTAATTTCAATGTTAATTCTTATACTTTTGATGTCTCTGCAATCTCTTTTTGGAATGATATACTTGTTTGAACCAAATATCACTTTAATATTCTAACTTTTCAACAGCTAAAATTTCTGTCTGTCACTTAACAAAACAACACTACTTTTTTCCTCTGTCCAAAACAATGCAAACAAATTTCAGGTTATTAGTATTGCTATAAAGTTTAAGTGTTCTAAAAAATTAGTTGTCTTAAGAACCATATTATTGTTAACATGGTGTATTTTGTAAAACTAACATCTTGTATAGACAAATTCACACCCTCAATTTGTAACTTATTTTAGTACTCCATATTAAGCAGTGCATCCAATGTTCACATCCTTTGCTAGTATAATTAACTCACTGTAAATATTCATTATCAAACTTTTAATTACTATTTTATAAATGTATCTATCAAACAGTGTAACTGCTACATGCTAAATCCATTTTTGCTTTTATATTCTGAACAATTGTATCATCTCAATTTATATGTTACCCTGTACTGGATATATGTATTTTGTTATCTTATTGTAATACAGTTTTGGTTGTAAATATCAACTCTCCCTACAAATTTACCCTAAACCTAATACCCCTATCCAATAACCTTGTTAATTTTAAATCTATCCAACTAAAATAGTTACAATTTACCAGTTTTGTAAGTCTACATAAATTAAATCTATTAACTACCACCTTTTAATCAAGACAACTTCTTAAACTGTCTAGAGTTACTTTTTACATATAATATTACTAGTTATATCCAAATGTATAAATTGTTACTCTTCTATTGCAATTACTTATTACCCTATGACAGACTTATTATTTGACTACTGTTGCTGTGTAACAATTCTTGAATATTTTTCTTTGTATATTCTATATATATATATACTTTTTTCTCTTTTTCTTTTTACTTTTTTAGGAATAGTAATCTTAGTTTTGTATTACCAGTATTTGTCTTATTATCTCCATTATTCCAAAATGTCTATAAATATTAACTAATTTTTCTTACCATTTTAAACCTCGTTTACTCAAATTGTAACCTTGTGACTTGTAAATCTTACCCAAATATTATCAGTTCTCACCAATTATTAACTGTACTTATGAATCAAAATTGTAAAATATTGCTCACATATCAAGGTAAATAATTTCATACTGAATTGTAGACCGAAATTGTTTATTTCAGTTATAACTGTGTAAACTTGTAAACCAATAATTGTTAAATTAAAACTGTAACAGAACTGTGATGTGCAGTCCTGCTGCGTCAGGACTGTGCAGGCTTGAAAGCCCCACCTATGTAAATTTTAATTTCAATAAAGTAGCCAGGTTGCGGTTCTCGGGGGACGCCCGTGCCCTAGGGAGGGTGTTCTTTGTTCTAGGTCGATGGAGGGACATATCTGATAACCAACGGTATAGTGCAGAGTCCCTCCACGCCTCATTATTCTGTCTAGAGCAACTTTTAGAAGTACCAAGACCCTTAACTAAAAAACTTCTCTCAAAAAAATTCATATATATAGAGCTTGCCAAATTCAAAATAGACTTGTTCAGAATTTCATACCGTTGCCAAAAATGCCAATCATTCAATCATCAAACAAAAGAATGTACTTTCAGAAATCATTACTGCGCCAAATGCAGCAAATGCCATCCAACGGAAAAATGTCAAACAGACTTCTTTAAATGCATTAATTGCATTGAAGCCAACTGTAATGGAGCCGATTTTCAGGACAACCATCCGGCCTACGCACTAAATTGTCCAGCATACCAACTTTATCAAGAACAACAATATTACCATTCATTTGATTACTAATTATGGCAAATACAAACTTATTTAAGAATTTCACACTCACAAACACAACACATAACACAAATCTAATAGATATCAATGTAAATGAGCTCAATTTTCTGCAAATTAATCTACAACACAGTAAATCAGCTCTAACGCAACTACTAGAAACAATCAAAAATAACCAAAGTCATATTATACTTATACAAGAACCTTATCTATATCAAAAAACCATAAAAGGTACTCCACTCTCACTAAAAACATATTATAATAATAATTCAGGCACGGCCAAATGTGCAATCTTTATTAATGCACCTTTTAACCCAATCCAACTAATAACAGAGGATGATATAGTGGTAATCTTAATAAATCTTCTACCTAAACCACTAATTATTATAAATGTATATGCTTCCCCTTCAGGCAACTTAGATAACACATTACAAAAAATAAAAATTTATCTAGATAAATTTTCTCAAAACCATCATATACTTTTATGTGGTGACTTTAATGCTCAAAACCAACTTTGGAATTATACATCTAATAACAGTCGTGGTCAATTAATGGAAACTTTTATCACAAGCAACAACCTTAATCTAATAAACACTTTGAATTGTCCCCCAACTTTTACGGGACCTAATGGTAATGGTTGGCCCGATCTGACCATAACAAATAATAGTTTGTATCCACTAATTCAAAACTGGACAGTACAAGACCATATAACTTGCTCAGATCACAATAATATTACATTCTCTATTAAGGAAAAATCAACTATTTTCTTTAACAAAAGATTTAATAGTAAGATTAATAAAACAAAATACCTTAAACTAATTAAAAGTGATTTAAAACCTTACTACAGTCAACTAAAAGAATGTCATAGTACAGATTCTTTGGACAATATAACAGAACAAATACTAAATAAATGTAAACATAATGCAGAGTTAACCTTCCCACTAAGAAACCCAACAAAGCAATTTAAACTTAATTGGTGGTCCCCAAATCTACGTCAATTAAAAAATAAGACTAGGGCACATAGACGAAGATTTAAAATGACACAAGACCCAATACTGCGAAAACAATTTCTACTACAATACAAACAATCATTAGCCAAATACAAAAAAGAAATTTTAATCAGTAAACTTAACAGCTGGCAAACATTTTGTACAAAATCAAAAACAACTTATGGAATCCTTGAAAAAATAGCGACTAACAAACTGTTCAAACCAACAACTTTCATACCCATAAATCAAGTACAAAATAATCAAAATATCTCTGAAAAGATCTTCACAGACTTACTTCACTCTTCTTTCCCATCTCAAACAGATGATCAAATTCCAAACCCTCATACCCCAAAAACAACTTGCACAACAGCAGATCCACAATTTACAATTACAGAACTCCAAACAATTATTAAGTCCCTAAATAATTCCAAAGCCCCGGGCTTAGACGGTTTAGACAACAGCATAATAAAATTAATTTTTAGAGCACACCCAAAACTTATTCTTCTTCTTTTCAATACATGCCTAAACCTAAATTACTTTCCAAAGATATTTAAAATTGGCCAAGTGATTTTTTTTCTTAAGAAAAATCGTCAACCAAACGACCCTAAATCTTATCGACCTATATGTTTATTATCGGCTTTAGGGAAGGTTTTTGAAAAATTAATCACTAACAGACTTAAATTTTATCTTGAAAATGCTAAATTTTTAAGTGATACGCAGTTTGGTTTCCGTTCAAAACTCTCTACAGAAAATGCCTTACTCAAAATTACCGAACTCACAACAATTAATAAACAACAAGATAAATATACGGCTTTAATAAGCCTGGATATACAAAAAGCGTTTGATAATCTTTGGTGGCCGGGGTTAAGAGCTACTCTAAATACCTTAAACCTCCCATTAAACTTACTTAAAACATTTTATAATTTTTTAGAAAATAGGAAGTTAGTTATTATCCATGATAACATAAATATTCAAAAATCACACACCAGAGGCTGTCCGCAAGGCTCAGTAAGCGGTCCCATTCTATGGAACGTTTATTTTAATAAAATTAGCAATCACCAATGGCCTAACCATACAAATATAATAACTTTTGCGGACGATACTTTATTTATCATATCAGGCGAAACAAAGGAAAAATTAAAACTTAATTGCAATGCAACACTGGAAATATTCTCAACTCTTTGTAAAGAACTCAAATTAAATGTGTCTCCCACTAAATCAAAAATTATGATTCTAGGTAAAAAGAAACAAACTTTAAAATATAATCCAAAGATAACTTTAAATAACATCAGTTTGAAACATACAAAAGTCCTCAATTATTTCGGAATCCAAATAGATGCAAAATTTTCATTTCTCTATCATATTCGTTCTCTAAAGCCGCGTCTCTTAAAAATAGCTCAAAATTTTAAATCAATGATTAATTTTACATGGGGTCTGAAAGGAAAGATAATGAAGACATTATATCAAACAATAATCCAACGAATAATTTTATATGGTGCTATAATATGGTATGATCAACCAACAATTAGGAAAAACCGTCAACTTAACACAATAGAAAGAATGTTCACTCTTCTAATAACAAGAAGTTTTAAAACCATGTCTACAGCAAGTCTTGAAATCCTGTCAGGAGTACCTCCGCTTCCACTACTGGCGGAACAAGAAAAATTAAGATCAGCTCTAATCCAACATCATCATTCAATGTCAATTGAGAACATTCTATTTATGCCAAATTCCATTGAAAATACTCCCCATAAAGATTTAATTCACCCAGCCAATTGGTCTAAAGGTATCAAAATTTATCTACCGAAAAACCAAACATTTCAAACCACACCACCGGAATCAACAACATGGAACTTCTACACCGATGGTTCCAAAATGGATGACAGTGTTGGAGCGGCCTTCGTCTCTTATCATAATAATAATCTCCAATCAACAGAAATTTATCGTCTACATAAATTAAATTCAATATTTCAAGCCGAAGCCTTCGCAATCTTAAAATCTTTAGAACTTATAATTACATCCAATTACCTTCCTGCCACAATATGGTCCGATTGTAAATCAGTTTTAGCAGCACTGCAAAATTCATATCCCAAATCTTCAATCATTTCTCAAATTCTATTACAACACAACAGCAACAAACATATATTCTTAAATTGGTTAAAGGCCCACCAGGGCAACGAAGGCAATGAGCTAGCAGATGCAAAAGCTAAAGAAGGTGCTTCTCTTCCAATTTCTGAAATCACATCTCTACCCTGGTCCAAGGCAGCAGTCAAGCAATTATTAAAAAAAAGGACTCTACAAAAATGGCAACAAGATTGGAACAACAATACAACAGGACGTTACCTCAATTCAATAAAACCAACAGTCTCCATCTCAACCTGTCTTGACCAACCGCAACTAAATTTCTTTATCACTAACCACGGACCTTTCCCCACCTATTACAAAAGAATCAAAAAAGCTAAAACTGATAAATGCATCTGCGGATCCATTGGCACAAATCTCCATTATCTAACAGAATGTTCATTAACTCAAAAATTTCATCTTAAAAAATCAAATTCTCAATCAGTTCAACAGTTTCTCAATTTCTGCACTGCAAACCAAACAAGAAGACAACTAATCATAGCAATAGGCTCGTTACTAATGGACAAAAACCTGGACATCTGTGGCGACCAAAATCAACCAGTCAACACTGCACCAAATGATACATCAGATGTGGACTCCTCAGATGAAGATTAAAAACTGAAAATTAACATAAATACCAAATATAACAGACTTGCATTTCTAGGTCTTATGGATCTGAACTTTAGAATTGCTCTCTTCAATTGGAGCCATCTGAACTATTACTATGTATCTTAAGTAACTTAATGTTTTGTATTACGAAGTAGTCTTTTTAAGTATTCTTTAGTTTTTTAGTAATAATCTTTATAAAACTTGTTTAAGGTTCATTTATAGCTTATTTACTAATGTCTAAAGTTGCATCATCAAATCATAAACTAGTATTATTTCGCACAAGATTTTCATACCATAATCATGTTTTTCTTTAATAACTTCAACTTGTATATAGCATCATATTATTATTTTTTCATAATTTAGTTAATAATGTTAACTACAATAATCTCATTTTCCTTAGAATCTCATTGTATTTTATTCCATGTCATCATAAATTGCAACATTGTATATATCATCAAGTCTTTATTATATTATCAAAGTTTTTTCTAAATGTTAACTACTACTCCTAATTCTACTTAAAATCTCATTGTAATTATTTTCTATATTATTATATAAATGTAAAAGAACTGTGATGTAGTGGGCTACTGCGTAGTCCACTACAGGCCTTAGCGCCCCACCTCTGTATTTCTCTAATTTTATCAATAAAAAAGTCGGGTTGCGGTTCTGGGCGGGCGCCCCTGGGTTCTCCTGGGGGTGTTTGTTGCTCTTTTACAGATGTAGGGGGGTTGGTTGGTTGGGTTTAATGGCGCAAGGTCCAAAAACGGACATTCTGCGCCAAGAATAAAGTTTAGAAGTAGATGTTTTATTTTATTTATTTTTTTTATTTATTCTTATTATTTTATTTTATTTATTAATTTATTTTAAAAACCCAAGCAACATTAAAATTTTAAAAATCAAAAATCATTGTATATATATATTAAAATCAAATCACACATAAAAGCAAAATCAAAATATATATACTTTTAAAATTTAAAAATGTAAATTAAATATAATGTATAAAACCTATTGCCCTCAAAAAGGCAAATAGGTTCCTGTGGGGTGGTTCCCCAAGCAAATCAAATAAGGTTAAAATATCACAATTAAAAAAGTGTAAACGATATTGGTTAAAATATGAACATTGAAATTAAAATATGATAAACAGTGAATGGTTCATCACACGTTTCACACCATGGATTTAATTCGTTTAGAAACAAATGTCTATGTGTGAAACGTGTGTGTCCGATACGAAGGCGGGATAATCTTAAATCAGCACTTCGTATCGGTAAAACTTTTAATGAGGTGATGAATGGAAATATGGCACGCAATTTATTATTGACCTGCATGTTCCAAGACTCCTGCCAAAGATCTTGAGTAAATTTTTTAACACACCTTCTCACATCCAACAAAGGAATGGATGGAAGAGATGGGCCGGATGCAGATTTAGCAGCTGCATCAGCCCTCTCATTGCCATCGAGACCTACATGACTTGGGATCCAGCAGAAAATTATTTCATATCCCTTGCCAGCAAGGGAATCTAATGCTCGGAAAATTCTAGACACAGCAGGATGACAATCAAAACTACTGTTCCGCAAAGCTTCCAACACACTCAAACTGTCAGTGTAAACACAGTATTTAAAGCTATCACTTGTATTCATCTGCTGAAGAGCTTGATATAAAGCAGTTGCTTCAGCAGAGAAGATGGAACAGGATGGATGGAGGCTGTAGCTCAGAGTTTTGTTTTCAGTAACTACAGCACATCCAACATGTCCTGCAGATTTTGATCCATCTGTGAAAATTGGTGTGTACGTAGTGTACTGACAGCGATGTGAGGCATACATCTGCTGGAAAACAGTAGTTGTTGTATCTGATTTTCTAAAACGAGCAAAAGGATTTATGATTTTAATCTGTGGATCATACCAAGGTGGATGAGAAAAATACTCAGTTTTGTCAAAACGGACATCATATAGGTCAGATAGTAATAGATTAGATTTTGTTCGTGTGAGAAAAGGTGGAATGCTGTATGCACGAGCGTCATACAGCCTCATTAGTGCAGGTGTAGTAGGCCTGGAACGTAATGGATGATGAGGGTCAGACATGATTTTTGCATAATAACTGAGAGACAGCTGCATTCGTCTCAGGTCTAAAGGCAGTTGATGACATATTGCATATAGACTCTGGACGGGTGATGTGCGGAATGCGCCTGAACATATTCTCAAAGCAGAGTGATGTATTGTATCCAATCTGCGTAAAACGGAAGACTTAGCAGATCCATACACAGAACACCCATAGTCAATACGAGATAAAATTAATGACTGGTAGACACGAAGTAGTGCCGTGCGATCAGCACCCCAAGATGTATTAGAAAGCACCTTGAGGATATTAAGCGATCGCTCGCATTTCTTCCGCAAATGAAGAACATGCGGAAGAAAATTCAACTTTCGGTCAAAAATTATTCCCAGAAACTTTATCTCGTTGACAACAGGGATAGGTGTATTATTTATATAGATAGTGGGATCATTATGTAGGCTAGTCTTCCTGCAGAAATGGACACAATTATTCTTGCTAGGAGACAGCGTGTGGCCATTCTCAGCACACCATGCAGCAAGTTTATTAACTGATGTTTGTAGTTGTCTCTCAATTAAACGCATGTTAGAACCCTCACATGAGATTTGCAGGTCATCAACATAAAGCGTGCCATATACAGGAGGTGAAATTTGATGAAGGATGCAACTTATGTACAAGTTAAAAAGTGTGACACTTAAAATAGAGCCTTGGGGTACACCCTCGGCTTGAATAAAAGTATTGGAATATATTGTTCCAATACGTACTTTAAAAAACGGGAGCGTAGAAAATTTTTTAGGAATATCGGAAGATTACCCCGAAAGCCAAAATCATATAATGTACGGAGAATTCCGTATCGCCATGTACGGTCATATGCCTTCTCGATGTCAAAGAAAATGGAAACCAGATGGTTCCTCAGCACAAAAGCGTTGCGGATTTGGGTTTCCAAGTAAGTAATATTATCAAGAGTGGATCTTCCTTTACGGAAGCCACTCTGATTTATATGAATGCATTTATTTATTTCTAGGACATATACGAGACGGGCGTTGATCATACGTTCGAGAGTCTTACATAAGCAACTCGTCAGAGCTATTGGTCGATAACTCGAAGGAACAGAAGGATCCTTACCAGCCTTAAGGATTGGGATCACTATTGCTTC
This sequence comes from Latrodectus hesperus, assembly GCA_037975125.1. NCBI lineage: Eukaryota > Metazoa > Arthropoda > Arachnida > Araneae > Theridiidae > Latrodectus > Latrodectus hesperus. The sequence continues at coordinate 44,826,039 of CM075860.1, forward strand.
GCTCCAAGGTGATGGAAATGTGTTTTCTGTCCAGATCCTATTAAACAAAATTAATAAGTTCGATAGGGAATCTGGACTTAAATTTCGAAGCATTTGATAGCTGATTCCATCAGGTCCTGGACTGGTATTATTGGCCTGCTGTAATGCTCTCTTCAATTCCAACATCCGAAATTCACAGTTGTAAGGCAAAGCTTGTCCATGGATGAAACGAATTGGTGTTCGCTCAGCACGACTCTTTGTCCTTAAGAACGAAGGACTATAAGAGTCGTTGCTCGAGACGCTAGCAAAGGATTCACTAAGGACGTTAGCAATGTCCTTAGGAGAAGAGTGTACAGCAGCTCCGGACTTTAGAATAGGAATAGAGAATTCCCTATACATTCCATTGGCTGCTTTTACTCTTCTCCACAGCTGTTTACTGGATGTGGAAGAAGTTATTGATGATACATAGCGGGACCAAGATTCCTTCTGACTTCGACGACGAGCTCTCCGAGCTAATGCTTTTGCTCTCTTATAGGCGATAAGATTCTCCGTTGTGGGGTACCTTCTGAATAGCCCCCATAACTTCCTCTGTTTCTTATAGGTGTTTTGACATTCATCATTCCACCAAGGTTTGCAACGCCTGTGTGGTATAGAGGAACATTTAGGTATGGATGCTGGTTGGTTGGTTGGTTGGTTGGGTTTTATGGCGCAAGGTCCAAAGATGGACATGCTGCGCCAAGAATAAATTTTTCGGAGAATATATTTTATATTATTTACTTTTTTTATTTTATTTATAAATATGTATTTCTTTTGAAAACCCAAGCAACATTAAAATTTTAAAAAACAAAAATTAGTGTAGAAATTATTTTAAAATCCATATATAATAGAACATAAAATTAAATAAATCAAATATATATAAATTTTAAAATATATAAATATAAATTTAGTAATTATATAAAATTTAAAAAACCTATTGCTCTTAAATAAGCAAATAGGTTTCTGTGGGGTGGTTCCCCCAGCAAATCAAACAAAGTTAAAAGGTTTGTTTTAAAAAATTTAAAACGGTAGACGTTAAAAGTGGAACATGATATTAAAATATGATAAACAGTGAATGGTTCATCACACGTTTCACACCAAGGATTTAATTCATTTAGAAACAAATGTCTATGTGTGAAACGTGTGTGTCCGATACGAAGGCGAGTTAATCTAACATCAGCCCTTCGTAACGGTAAAACTGATAATGAGGTGAGGGATGGAAAAATGGTATGTAATTTGTTGACGACCTGCAAGTTCCATGATTCCTGCCAAAGACCATATATAAAACTTTTTATAACCTTTCTCACATCTGAGAGAGGAACCGATGGTAAAATTGGATCTGACGCAGCCTTTGCAGCTGCATCTGCTCTCTCATTGCCTTCAAGACCCATGTGGCTTGGTATCCAACAAAATACAATTTTTTTCCCTTGCCAGCAAGGGAATCCAATGCTTTAAAAATTTTGGACACAACAGGATGACAGGTAACACTATTGTTTTTCAAGGCTTCAATAATACTCATGCTGTCAGTATAGATACAAAATTGATGATAGTCTTCTGTATTCACGTGCTGAAGCGCATAATAAATAGCTGTAGCTTCAGCAGTAAAGATGGAGCAGGACGAATGTAGGCTGTAACTAAAATCTGCATTATTGATACAAACTCCACAGCCCACATGTCCTGCGGTTTTAGATCCATCCGTGAATACAGGTTTGTATGATTGATTCTGACAGCGATGAGAATAGTATAGCTGTTGAAAAACAATAGGTGTTGTGTCCGACTTTTTAAACTGAGCAAAGGTATTTAAAAAGGTATTTGTTGGTTCATACCAAGGTGGATAGAGAAATTGATGAATTGACTCCATCCGAACATCACATAGGTCTGTGAGCCAAAGATGTGATTTGGCTCTTGTGAGAAAAGGTTGGATGCTCAATGGTCGAGCATCATAAAGTCTTTTCAAAGAGGCATTAGGAACCATAGAACGTAATGGATGATCAGGGGTCGACATGATCTTAGTATAATAATTGAGAGACTGCTGCATACGTCGCAGGTCTAAAGGCAAATGTTGGCATATTGCATAAAGACTCTGGACGGGTGATGTGCGGAATGCGCCTGAACATATTCTCAGAGCAGAATGATGGACAGTGTCCAGTCTGCGTAAAACAGAAGACCTAGCAGATCCGTAAACAACACAACCGTAGTCTATGCGAGATAAAATTAATGATTGGTAAACTCGGAGGAGTGACGTGCGATCAGCACCCCAAGATGTGTTTGAAAGCACCTTGAGGATATTAAGCGATCGCTCGCACTTCTTCCGCAGATATAATATATGCGGAAGAAAGGTTAATTTACGATCAAATATCACTCCGAGGAATTTTACCTCACTGACCACTGGTATAGGTGTGTTGTTTATATGAATAACGGGATCATTGTGGAGGCTAGTCTTCCTGCAGAAATGGACACAATTGCTCTTGCTAGGAGATAGTGTATGGCCATTCTCAGCACACCATGCAGCAATTTTATTTACAGATGTTTGTAATTGTCTCTCAATTAAATTCATGTTGGACCCTTCACAAGATATTTGCAGGTCATCAACATACAAAGTACCATGTACAGAAGGTGAAAGTTGATGAAGTATGGTACTGATATGAATATTAAAAAGTGTGACACTTAAAATACTTCCCTGAGGAACACCTTCAGGTTGGTTAAAAGTATTGGACAAAGACGTACCAATACGAACTTTAAAACCACGGGAGCGTAAAAAGTTTTGTATAAATATCGGCAAATTACCCCTAAAGCCAAAATCATACATCCTACGGAGAATTCCATAACGGCACGTACGGTCATATGCCTTCTCTATGTCAAAGAAAATGGAAACGAGATGATTCCTTCGCACAAATGTATTGCGAATCTGCGTTTCCAGGTATGTAATATTATCAAGAGTGGATCTTCCTTTACGGAAGCCACTCTGATTGATATGAATACATTTATTTGTTTCTAAGACATGTACGAGACGGGCGTTGACCATACGTTCGAGAGTCTTACATAAGCAACTCGTCAGAGCTATTGGTCGATAATTTGAAGGAACAGAAGGATCCTTACCAGCCTTAAGGATCGGAATCACTACTGCTTCGCTCCAAAGTGATGGAAATTTATTTTCAGTCCAGATCCTATTGAACAGGTAAAGTAAGTTCAACAGGGAATCTGGACTTAAATTACGAAGCATTTGATAGCTGATTCCATCAGGTCCTGGGCTAGTATCATTGGCCTGCTGTAAAGCTCTCTTCAATTCCAACATCCAAGAAGACGTTTTAAATCAACTACAAATACAGAGATTAAACAAACCTTTATCATAAAATATAAAAAATCGCTAGCTGAGTATAAAAAAGAAATCCTAACAAATAAACTAAACAGTTGGAAACACTTTTGCACAAATTCAAAAACCCCTTTTGGCGTTTTAACAAAAATAGCCACTAATAAAATTTTTAATCCAGCTTCTTTTGTACCATTTCATACAACACAAATTTCACAAAACCTAGCGAATTCCATCTTTGAAGACTTAATTGATAAATCCTTTCCAAAAAATCCAAATACCCCAGAAATAATCCAACCAACTACAAATAATCATTATCAAGACTTTTACAAAGAAGGAATTGGAAACAACTATCAAAAAACTTAATAACTCAAAAGCTCCCGGTTTAGACGGGCTAGATAACAAAATAGTTAAACTAATCTTTATAGCTTTATCAAATTTTCTCCTAAATTTCTATAATAAATGCCTAAATCTCTATCATTTTCCTACAGCATTCAAGAAAGGCCAAATTATTTTCTTCATTAAAAAAGGAAAAGATCCAAAAGATCCTTTATCCTACAGACCAATCTGCTTTCTCTCTGCTCTAGGCAAAGTCCTAGAAAGACTATTAACAAACAGATTAAAACACCAATTAGAAATTAAAAAATTCTTAAGTACCAATCAATACGGGTTCCGTTCTAATTTATCTACGGAACATGCCCTACTAAAAATTAAAAACCAATTAGAAATAAATAAATCAAATTATCTATATACCGCCTTGGTCAGTTTAGATATAGAAAAGGCCTTCGATTCGCTTTATTGGCCAAAGCTCAAATCAACATTAAATAACTTAAACCTACCAAAAAATATCCTACTTTCATTCTTTAATTTTCTATCAGATAGATCAATCACTTTCATTCACGATAACACTAATATAACTAATCCCCACCTAAGAGGCCCCTCAGGGGGTTTACCTTCTTTAGGTAAACACGGGTGTCACAATCCCGAGGTACCCTAGTGATCTGTCCTCTTCTTTCTTTTCTTCTCTCCTCTACTCTTCTGCTTTTTCTTCCTCTTCTCCCTCAGTGTGGTTGCCTCGTAAGAGGTTGAGGGCTCCCCTTGAGTAGCTTTCGCCGCTCTGTTGCTATTAGCTACTCTTGGGGACTAAATCACCCACGTGTTTGCCGTGCGTGGAGACCCGTGTCCCTGGAAAGGAGGGTCCTGGTAATTGAGGCCCCCAGAGACCAATACATTACTTTGGCCTCTGCTTCAGGTAAACGGGAGGTGTGTTGTGGTCCTCAGCACATCAATCGGCTTTATGGATCAAGCGATCGGTACATCTACTGGGTGACTCGTTAAGGGTGGAGGCCACTTCAGGGATGTACTGTGAGCGTATAGGACCTGGCTAGCACTGGTGCAGCTGGTCTGCATCCCCTTGTTGGACTCGGTGGTGGGTGGTGCCGTCAGGTCCCGAATATTCCATCTTAAATATGGAAACATTACTATTCTCATCTCTCCCACGGGAGCATACTTTTAAGTTAATAAAGGCAAGATTTTACATTGTGAAAAGGAAGGAGGGTACCTTTGATAATGTATCCCCTTTCCTAATTCAAAAAGGTATTAGTGGCAATATCGGAGAAGTAAAGAGCATTCGGAAACTTCGTTCTGGTGATTTGATGGTAGAAGTTACTTCAGAAACGCAAGCAAATCTCATAAGCGGCATGAACATGCTAGCTAACCTTGAGGTGTCCGTCGAACCTCATATGAACCTTAACTTCTCACGTGGTGTGGTATCCGCCAAGGATTTGCTAAATACGCCAACGGACGAGATCTTAGAAAATCTCATAGATCAAAAGGTCTGTGCTGTAAAACGCATCACTATCAGACGAGATGGGCAGTTTATTAATACTAAACATCTCGTACTGACATTTGCGACGCCAGACCTACCGCAGCATATTAAAGCTGCGTATATGCATCTATCCGTTAGGCCGTTCATTCCAAATCCTTTGCGTTGTTTCCAGTGCCAGACATTTGGACACTCCAAAGCGGCTTGTCGGGGCAAACTGACTTGCGCTCGCTGCGCAGCAGTTGGCCACGACAGCTCATCTTGTACTGCAAAGGAGAGGTGTGTCAACTGTAAAGGTGACCACCCCTCCTACGCTAGAAGTTGTCCTATCTGGATACTGGAAAAAGAAATCACAACCACTAAAGTTAAAAATAATTGTTCATACCCAGAGGCAAGACGTGCTGTCACAGCACGTACACCTCAAGCAGGAGTTAGCTATGCATCTGTCGCCGCCAAGGTCACCAGAACAGCTAGTACACAAACCGATGCTCTTTCACTTCCACTAGTCAAATTACCCCTTACATCTGATAAAAGCCAAAAATCAACCTCTACAACTATTCAACGTAGAAAAGCTCCGATGGCTAAGTCTAAAGCCATGAAGGCCTTAAAATTAAAATCTGCAAAAGAGGGCAAAATTAGGCCCTCTATATCCACCCGTAAAGCCTTAAACCTGGAGGCTGATGCTGTTTCCTTACATCCCTCGGACGAAGATTTATCGCTCGAGGAGATGTCGGATGACATGCCTTCCAGCTCCGGGAAAGGAGCTTTTCAAATTGAACAATAACTTCCTTTGTTTCTTGGAACTGCCATGGTTTGCGTTCTCATCATGATGACATCAAGTCCATAATTTCAGCCTACAACCCCGCATGTGTTGCACTTCAGGAAACATTCCTGAAGTCCAGCAATAACATTTCCATGCGTGGGTTTAGAAGCTTTAGAAAAGACTGTGGTGACGATGGTGCAGTGTCTGGAGGTGTTTGTATATTAACATCTAATACTTTTCCCAGCACTGCCCACCCATTGAATACTACTCTACAGGCTGTTGCTGTGAGAATTCACACATCATGTTTGTTGACAGTCTGTAGTTTGTATTTGCCACCACACGATGTCATCCGCCAAGAGGAACTCGATGCATTAATAGATCAGCTGCCAACACCATTTCTGTTGTTAGGTGACTTTAACGGCCATAGTTCTTTGTGGGGAAATGTTGATACTAATTCTCGCGGTCGGCAGATAGAGCGGTTTATTTCAGATAATAGTCTCTGTCTGCTTAATACCGACGAGAAGACATATTTCCATGTACCCACAAGAACGTTTCATTCTCTCGATCTGGCCATTTGTTCACCATCTCTTCTGCCATTGTTAAATTTAAATGTAGGAAATGATCTGCATAGCAGCGATCATTTTCCTCTCGTCATCTCCCAGACTGGAGGTAGTAGTGTAAGACAACGCTTACCTACTTACGTGTACAGTCGGGCAGATTGGACGTTATTTACACAATTGGCAGTTGTTGATAATGAAATGGTTATGATCGATGATATTGATAATGCCGTATCTAAAGTCACTGAAACAATTATAAATGCAGCTGATGCATCAATACCAAAGTGTTCCTCTATACCACACAGGCGTTGCAAACCTTGGTGGAATGATGAATGTCAGAACACCTATAAGAAACAGAGGAAGTTATGGGGGCTCTTCAGAAGATACCCCACAACGGAGAATCTTATCGCCTATAAGAGAGCAAAAGCATTAGCTCGCAGAGCTCGTCGTCGAAATCAGAAGGAATCTTGGTCCCGCTATGTATCATCAATAACTTCTTCCACATCCAGTAAACAGTTGTGGAGAAGAGTGAAAGCAGCCAATGGAATATATAGAGAATTTTCAATTCCTATTTTGAAATCCGGAGCTGCTATATACTCTTCTCCTAAGGACATCGCTAACGTCCTTGGTGAAACCTTTGCTAGCGTCTCAAGCAACGACTCTTATAGTCCTTCGTTCTTAAGGACAAAGAGTCGTGCTGAGCGAACACCAATTCGTTTCAACCATGGACAAGCCTTGCCTTACAACTGTGAATTTCGGATGTTGGAATTGAAGAGAGCATTACAGCAGGCCCATGATACTAGCCCAGGACCAGATGGAATCAGCTATCAAATGCTTCGTCATTTAAGTCCAGATTCCTTGTTGAACATACTTTATCTATTCAATAGGATCTGGACTGAAAATAAATTTCCATCACTTTGGAGCGAAGCAATAGTGATTCCAATCCTTAAGGCTGGTAAGGATCCTTCTGTTCCTTCAAGTTATCGACCAATAGCTCTGACGAGTTGCTTGTGTAAGACTCTCGAACGTATGGTCAATGCCCGCCTCATCTATGTCTTAGAAATAAATAAATATATCCATATCAATCAGAGTGGCTTCCGTAAAGGAAGGTCCACTCTTGATAATATTACATACCTGGAAACGCAGATCCGCAATGCATTTGTGCGGAGGAATCATCTCGTTTCCATTTTTTTTGACATAGAGAAGGCTTATGACCGTACGTCGCGTTATGGAATTCTCCGTAGGATGTACGATTTTGGCTTTAGGGGTAATTTGCCGATATTTATACAAAACTTTTTACGCTCCCGTGGTTTTAAAGTTCGGATAGGAACATTTTATTCTGATCATTTTAATCAATCTGAGGGTGTACCTCAAGGTTGTATATTGAGTGTCACCCTTTTTATCCTTCATATTAGCAGCATACTCCATAAATTATCACCTTCTGTATATGGTACATTGTATGTTGATGACTTGCAGATATCTTGTGAAGGGTCTAACATGAATTTAATTGAGAGACAATTACAAACATCTGTTAATAAAATTGCTGCATGGTGTGCTGAGAATGGCCATACACTATCTCCTAGCAAGAGCAAATGTGTCCATTTCTGCAGGAAGACTAGCCTCCACAATGATCCCGTTATTCGTATAAACAACACACCTATACCAGTGGTCAGTGAGGTAAAATTCCTCGGAGTGATATTTGACCGTAAATTAACCTTTCTTCCGCATATATTATATCTGCGGAAGAAGTGCGAGCGATCGCTCAATATCCTCAAGGTGCTTTCAAATACATCTTGGGGTGCTGATCGCACGTCACTCCTCCGAGTTTACCAATCACTAATTTTATCTCGCATAGACTACGGTTGTGTTGTTTATGGATCTGCTAGGTCTTCTGTTTTACACAGATTGGACACTGTCCATCATTCTGCTCTGAGAATATGTACAGGCGCATTCCGCACATCACCCGTCCAGAGTCTATATGCAATTTGCCAACAACTGCCCTTAGACCTGAGACGAATGCAGCAGTCTCTCAATTATTATGCTAAGATCATGTCTGACCCTCATCATCCATCACGTGCCATGATTCCTACATCTGCCCTTAAAAGACTTTATAATGCTCGTCCAAGGAGCATTCCACCTTTTCTCATTAGAATAAAATCCCATCTCATATTGTCTGACCTGCATGACGTTCGAATAACTGCCACAAATCGAACTTCACATCCACCCTGGTATGAGCCACAATGTAGAATAATCAATCCCTTTGCAGAATTCAAAAAATCCGACACATCTCCTATTGTTTTCCATCAGCTCTATTCTTCTCATCGCTGTCAGTTTGATTCTTATCAACCTATATTTACAGATGGTTCAAAATCTGCAGGACATGTTGGCTGTGGAGTTTATATTGATAATATAGCTCTTAGTTACAGCCTTAATATGTCCTGCTCCATCTTCACTGCTGAAGCAACTGCTATACTAAGTGCGCTTCAGTATGTGGGTAGTAAAGAATCACATAAATTTTGTATTTACACTGACAGCATGAGTGTATTAGAAGCTGTGGAGAATATTAATGTCAACTTTCACCCTGTTGTGTCGGAGATTTTTTGCACATTAGACTCTCTGAAGTGCAAGGGATTTGATATTATCATTTGTTGGATCCCAGGACACGTAGGTCTTGATGGTAACGAGAGGGCTGATGCAGCTGCAAAGTCTGCATCTACTCCACTTCAGCCTTCCGTTCCACTTTGTGATGCGAGAAAAGGTGTGAAAAGTTTTGTACATAAACTTTGGCAGGAATCATGGAGAATGCAAGTCAGCAACAAATTGTATGCCATAACTTCATCTCTCATTTCATTTCCAGTTTTAGCTTTACGGAGTGCGGATGTTAAATTAACCCGCCTTCGTATTGGACACACACGTTTCACTCATAAGCATTTATTCCTAAATGAATTAAAACCTTGGTGTGAAACGTGTGATGAACCATACACTGTGTTTCATATTTTAATTTCATGTTCTGATTTTAACCAACATCGTTTTAAATTTTTTAAAACTGATCTTTTAACGATGCGGGATTTGCTGGGCGAACCACCGCATCAAAATATTTTTGCTTTTTTAAGAAGCATTGGTTTTATAGATTATATATAATTTTAAATTAAAGATTTTTAATTATATACATATATCATTTTACAAATTTAGTCTTCTTTATCTTATATGTTTTAGATATAATTTAACCATTTATATGTTGGGTGTTTGTCTATTTTTTATGTTAATTATCTTATAAATATTACTAATATTTTTAAAGAAATTTTAAAAGTTGATTGGTTTCAAAAAAAAAAAAATTAAAAATTATAATATAAAAAAAATATTCTGGCGCAGCTTGTCCTTATTTGGACCTTGCGCCATAAAACTCAACCAACCAACCAACCAACCCCACCTAAGAGGCTGTCCGCAAGGTTCCGTGAGCGGACCAATCCTTTGGAATATCTACTACAACGTAATTTCAAATTATGATTGGCCATCACACACAATAATTATAACTTTTGCAGACGATACCCTTTTTCTAATTTCTGGTAATACCAAAGAAAAACTTAAAAACAATTGTAATCAAACACTCAAAATTTTCTCTAACCTTTGCGACAACCTCAAATTAAATATTGCCCCACAAAAGTCAAAAATCCTCATATTAGGAAAGAAAACACATACTTTAAAATTTAACCCAAAGATCTCTATTAACAATAAAAGTATCAAACATGTTAAAATTCTAACCTATTTAGGAATCCAAATTGATAACAAACTATCCTTCTTACCCCATATTAGATCCCTAAAACAAAAAATAGTTCAAACAATACAGAAAATTAAAACGATGTCTAAAATGAATTGGGGCTTAAGGGGAAAAATTCTAAAAATAATTTATCAAACAATAATTGTAAGACAGATCCTCTATGGTATTCCTTTTTGGATAGAACCATTAACCAAACGAAAAATAAATCAATTACAATCAATAGAAAGATTCTTTTTACTACTAATTTCCAAATCATTCAAAACAGCACCTACTGCTGGTCTAGAAGTTTTAACTGGCCTTCCCCCACTTTTTCTTCAAGCAGAATACGAAGCCAATAAATCCAAAGCCATACAACATGGACTAGAAATTCACCTAGAAAATCTACATATTCCACCTAATGCCTGTGACAGCCACCCACATAAGGACTCTACTCATCCGGCTTCTTGGTTCAATGGTAACAACATTTACAATATCCAAAAGAACAACAAAATTCTTCAACTCCCTCCACAAACAACTTGGAACATCTTCACCGATGGCTCCAAATCAGGTGACAAAATTGGTGCGGCCATGGTAATTTATCAAAATTCAACCTTAATCACTTCTCAAGTTTTTCGTCTCAACAAATTAAATTCAATATTCCAAGCGGAAGCATATGCAATACAATCAGCAATCAACTATACCCAGGAACACAATCTTCAAGCAGCAACAATATGGACCGACAGCAATTCTGTTTTAACAGCATTACTAAATCCGCTTCCCAAAAGTAACCAAATTCACCAAATTCAACATTCCTTAAAATTTTTCACCTCCAATCAAATTTTCTTATGCTGGACAAAGGCCCATCAGGGCACTACAGGTAATGAAAAAGCAGATGAAAAGGCAAAGGAAGCGGCAAATTTGCCTGAAGAAGAAGCAATCTCTCTCCCTTGGTCAAGAGCATCTCTAAAGTTTCAACTCAAACAAATCATCATAAATAAATGGCAAAATTACTGGAATTCATCTACAACAGGTCGAACCACATACTCCATTTTTCCCAATGTTTCTTTCAATGTTTGCTACGACTCCCCTCAAATAAATTGTCATCTTACCAACCATGGCCCATTTCCATCATATTATTTCAAAATTAAAAAAGCAACAACGAACGTTTGTGCCTGCGGCTCCATAGGAAACAACTTTCACCACATTTTAAACTGCCCATTAACCTCTGCATATCATCTCAAGAAACCTCCAAACCTTTCTGAAATAGACTTTCTAAAATTCATCATAAATTGTCCCCATAGGAAAAAGAAATTGATAGAATTAACAACCTTCCTCTTCAATCAAGATCTTTCAATTTGCCAATCCCCAAGATCCACGGAAACTCAAGAAGATGATGGAATGTCTGACGATGGTGACTGGTGATGCTGACTGTTGATGGTGACTGAATAAAACTTTTAAAACTTTCAAATAGATTTGAAAAACTTTATATTACGTTAAAACTATTAAAAGACTTAAAACTCCACTGCAAACTAAAAAACTTCTCTTATAATCTTCTTTTTACGTAATTTGTATATATTACTTTTATTATATTCTTTTGTTTAATTTTACTTTTTATACTTTGTTTAAAATAATCTGTCATAAAACATATTTGTAACCTGAACTGTGATACAGTGGTCTACTGCGTAGACCACTGTAGGCTTCTATAGCCCCACCTATGTAAAATCTATTAATAAAAATCGCTTGGTTGCGGTTCTCGGGGGGGGCACTCTTGGGATCTCCTAGGGGTGTGCCTTGCTCTGGTCTGACGATGAGAGGATTTCAACCTGTTAACCTCTGGTAAAGTTCAGGGTCCTCTCACGTCATTATTTCCCTGTCTAGAGCAACAGAACCGTAACTGTCAGCATTGATTGAGGTTGTGTTTTTTACTGCTCCCGGAAAATTAAGTGATAATACTGATTTTTAACGAAATTTTAAATTATTTTAATAGAAAAAGATATATTTTTAATGTTTTAACTGAATAGGATTTTAAATAAATATAAATAATATATATCTTAAATTTTTTACGGAATTTTAAAGTTGGTGAAATTGTATCAACATGGCGGCCAAATTGAGGCGTTTTCTATTTGTGTGAAAATATTCCTAAACAACGGAAATTGTGTGAAGAAAATAAAATAAATAAATTATCAACGAAAGTGTTTCGTCAAGAGAAAGAAATTGGTGCAATTAGTGAGAGAAATTTGTGTCTTCAAATTGGAATATTTACCTGTGAGTGTTTTTAGCCCAGCAATAGTGAATATATATTTGTGAACCAAACCTGGATTATATTGTGAAAAACGTAATTCTCTCCCTGGACAACAAGGAAAATAAAAGTGATATATAAATGGATTGGTTGGAGATCGGATATACCGAAAAACAAGTAAGCAAAACAGTTGGTGTTTAATAATAAAAACGCTTAAATATTTAAATAGTATAAGTAATGTGATCAGTTGGAGATTAGAAATTAAGGTAAAAGTTACCAGATGGGTACGAGATTGGCGCGATTTCAAATTTTGGCACCAAGCGCTCTACAGCTCTGTCGCCAACCTAAATTACGTCACTACGCGCGATAAATGTCAACCAATAACGATTGCGTTCGAACTTCAGCTTTGAAATCACGCGTTTTTTGAATTCCAAATATTAAAAAGTTGAATATTTCATTACAATTAAATACTGTAGAAGTTTTAAAATTCGAATAAATAGAAAGGAAGTTTTTATCACTTGATTTTAAATATACCGAGCAATGGCGCCCACCTTAAAAAAACATCAGTGTAGCGCTACCTACTGCAGTGCCAACCGGGCAGTAAAACTAAATTTCGAACGTTAACAAATTTCACTTTTTGTTTAAACTCGAATTTTAAATATACCGAGCAATGGCGCCCACCTTAAAAAAAACATCAGTGTAGCGCTACCTACTGCAGTGCCAACCGGGCAGTAAAACTAAATTTCGAACGTTAACAAATTTCAGTTTTTGTTTAAACTCGAATTTTAATATACCGAGCAATCGCGCCCACCTTAAAAAAACATCAGTGTAGCGCTACCTACTGCAGTGCCAACCGGGCAGTAAAACTAAATTTCGAACGTTAACAAATTTCACTTTTTGTTTAAACTCGAATTTTAAGTATACCGAGCAATGGCGCCCACCTTAAAAAAAACATCAGTGTAGCGCTACCTACTGCAGTGCCAACCGGGCAGTAAAACTAAATTTCGAACGTTAACAAATTTCACATTTTGTTTAAACTGGAATTTTAATATACCGAGCAATGGCACCCACATAAAAAAATATCACTACGCGGCACATTCTAACACTAACATGCAATACACACAACTTAAAAATTCATATACTTACTTTCTTACTACCATCACGCTCTAAATAAAAAAAAAACGTAAGTTCAAAACATTCTCATCCATAGTTAATTATCGTTAACAACACACAAACTCCAAAATTCGAATATTGAAACTCAATTATTATATATTATTCTAAAATAGTTTCAAAGGTTACATACAAAACGCGCATGTCACGCGATCACGTTACCCAATAAACAAAAAGTAGGTCATACATACGTAATCCGAACCGTTAAACCAGTTTGACGAACTTATCGCACCACTTTATCGCCTGCTTGGCGCATTTTACCCTTCGTACCCATCTCTTCACTTTAGCGGACTTTTATTCTAACATTGATTCCGTTGCAGAAATTTTAATAAAAGTGTTTATAAGAAATAGTTAATTTCTATGAAGTTTATGAAACTAAAAATTGCTAAAATAACGCTTAACGAAATTTAGTTTAATCTCAACTAAGTTTCTATCATAATAATTTAAGTTGTTAAAATACTTGAAATATTTTATTTGAAAGTTTATTTGTGCTTCGTTTTAAATAATCTAAAACAGAATTATATATATGTTTTATAAAAAAAATCAAATTAATTTTTCTTGTCGTATATCAAACTTTTTAATTTAATAGCCATCAGAAATTAATATGAATATATTCAGATAATAGCATGATTCTGTCAGGAAATGCAATTTATTTTAATTGCAGTTTTTTCATTAGGATTATTTTGTTATGACTTTAATCAATGGCAATGTTTGATTCAGTAATTTGGAGGTGGGATATTTAGTACTCTAATGATATATTCACAGAGTCATGCAGCATAATTCTTAAGGTTAAATATTTATTTAAATTTGAAATTAAAAGTTATTATAAGGCCCTATATATTTCATGTGTGTGCTTAAGCTCATAAGAACATTACTTATCTGAGCTAGGAATTTTATAATATTAATAACATAAAATATTTCACTTGATCCTGATTTTGCAATTCTTTAATTTATCGTATCATTTAATCTGTAAAATTTTTCTAATGTCGTGCTAATATTTTTACTAATATTTTTCCTATCTACTCATTTTACATCGCGCAATAAGATATCTTTTTGCAATGGTTTAGACATTTTTATAATTATTAATTTAAATTTCGTTTTATAAAAAAATTCTAAACAAAAAAGAGAAAACATTAAAAAAAATATATAATATTGGTGTAAGCAAGGCAAAAGTCTTAAGATTCAAAAGATTGTTTATAATTTAGAAACCTATCAATTTATGAAATTTTTAAAAATTTAAATCGTACCTGTAGATATTAATTGTAACAAAAGAAATAAAAATTTTATGGGTAATAAATGACTTTTAGGTAAAAGTTACCAGATGGGTACGAGATTGGCGCGATTTCAAATTTTGGCACCAAGCGCTCTACAGCTCTGTCGCCAATCTAAATTACGTCACTACGCGCGATAAATGTCAACCAATAACGATCGCGTTCGAACTTCAGCTTTGAAATCACGCGTTTTTTGAATTCCAAATATTAAAAAGTTGAATATTTCATTACAATTAAATACTGTAGAAGTTTTAAAATTCGAATAAATAGAAAGGAAGTTTTTATCACTTGATTTTAAATATACCGAGCAATGGCGCCCACCTTAAAAAAACATCAGTGTAGCGCTACCTACTGCAGTGCCAACCGGGCAGTAAAACTAAATTTCGAACGTTAACAAATTTCACTTTTTGTTTAAACTCGAATTTTAAATATACCGAGCAATGGCGCCCACCTTAAAAAAACATCAGTGTAATGCTACCTACTGCAGTGCCAACCGGGCAGTAAAACTAAATTTCGAACGTTAACAAATTTCAGTTTTTGTTTAAACTCGAATTTTAATATACCGAGCAATCGCGCCCACCTTAAAAAAACATCAGTGTAGCGCTACCTACTGCAGTGCCAACCGGGCAGTAAAACTAAATTTCGAACGTTAACAAATTTCACTTTTTGTTTAAACTCGAATTTTAAGTATACCGAGCAATGGCGCCCACCTTAAAAAAACATCAGTGTAGCGCTACCTACTGCAGTGCCAACCGGGCAGTAAAACTAAATTTCGAACGTTAACAAATTTCACATTTTGTTTAAACTGGAATTTTAATATACCGAGCAATGGCACCCACATAAAAAAATATCACTACGCGGCACATTCTAACACTAACATGCAATACACACAACTTAAAAATTCATATACTTACTTTCTTACTACCATCACGCTCTAAATAAAAAAAAACGTAAGTTCAAAACATTCTCATCCATAGTTAATTATCGTTAACAACACACAAACTCCAAAATTCGAATATTGAAACTCAATTATTATATATTATTCTAAAATAGTTTCAAAGGTTACATACAAAACGCGCATGTCACGCGATCACGTTACCCAATAAACAAAAAGTAGGTCATACATACGTAATCTGAACCGTTAAACCAGTTTGACGAACTTATCGCACCACTTTATCGCCTGCTTGGCGCATTTTACCCTTCGTACCCATCTCTTCACTTTAGCGGAAATTAATAATTATATAAATAGCATTACGGAATAAATAAAGAAAATAAATATCTATATTTAAGTGACTCTTTATAGAGAATCATAAAAGCTGAAAACTGAAGTTTCAAAAAATCACTTAAAGAAAAATACTAATAGTTTAAATATTGGTTCCCGGAATTACAGTACCATTGAATTTTAAAATTGGGATTTTAATAATGAATCTTGAAATTTAGATTTTAACAAATTATTTAAAAATTTTATTAAAAGATAATAGATTTTAAGCTTTTTAAAGTCAAATGTTATTTTATTGATATAACTCATATTTTTAATAGAAAATATTGTATAATTTTAGATGGAACTAATATAGTAATATTTTAAAAGTTTTAATATATTGAAAGCATAATATAGCTTTTAATAACTTTTATAAAAATTTTTAATGGAAAATAATGTTTTATGTTTTAAAAATTTTTAAATTGAATATTTAGTTTTTAATAAATTGACTATATTAAAGATTTTAGAAATTTAGATTTTAATATTGTAATATTTTATTGAGGTAAATGGTAGAGGATCTGTCTGAGACTATCTAATAGATAATAATAAGTGCAAATCCCTGAGGGCAGAAATTCTGAAATAATTTACATAATAAATTGCAGTGAAACTATCTAATGTAAAAGAATACTTAAATTAAATACAAGCAACTGTAGTGGAATAGAAATCTTTTTAATAACACCTAGCGCTGGGGGAAGTGGAATAATCACTTAAATAGTAAGAGAAAACGTTTTAAAATATAATTGTAAATAAACAATCTTCGAAGAGAGAGATACGCCCACAAATTATATAAAGTGAGGTCCTTGGAAAGTGAGTGTCCTGCTGAGGCAACAATTAAAATTATTGTTTTTAAAGTGTGAAAAGAAATTTAAATTTTATTCAATCTATTTATATGGAAAATGGTGTTTTAATAATCAGGTATTAACGTTTTAATATACTGTGTTTTTTAGAATTTTAATTAATTTTAATACTTTTATATACATGTTATTTTGTGGGTTTTAATTCGTTTTAAGGATAATAATAGGATATTGATTTATAAATTTCGGAATATAAAAAATGAATTCTAGACCGAATTCGCCAAATAGAAAATCACCTTCCCCTTTGGATTTAAATGTAAGGGAACCTGATGACGGGGACACGGAACAGATACCAACGGAGGAAAATTTCATACAGGAAACCCTGAAAGAACTAAAAAATATAATAGAAACCAAAAGAAATGATAAATACCATCTGCCGAAAGAGCCTAGGTTGGTTGGTTGGTTGGTTGGGTTTTATGGCGCAAGGTCCAAAAACGGACATGCTGCGCCAAGAATAAAGTTTAGAAGTATTTATTTTATTTTTTATTTATTTTTTATTTTATTTATTAATTTACTTTGAAAACCCAAGCAACATTAAAATTTTTAAAAAACAAAAATCAGTGTATACATATATTAAAATAAAATTACATATAAAAGGAAAATCAAAATATATATACTTTTAAAATTTAAGAAATGTAAATTAAATATAATGTATAAAACCTATTGCCCTCAAAAAGGCAAATAGGTTCTTGTGGGGTGGTTCCCCAAGTAAATCATATAGGGTTAAAATATCACAGTTAAAAAAGTGTAAACGAAATTGGTTAAAATATTTGCATGAAATTAAAATATGATAAACAGTGAATGGTTCATCACACGTTTCACACCAAGGATTTAATTCGCTTAGAAACAGATGTCTATGTGTGAAACGTGTGTGTCCGATACGAAGGCGGGTTAGTCTTACATCAGCACTTCGTATCGGTAAAACTGTTAATGAGGTGATGTATGGAAATATGGCACGCAATTTATTATTGACCTGCATGTTCCATGACTCCTGCCAAAGATCTTTTGTAAATTTTTTAACATACCTTTTCACATCGAACAAAGGAATGGATGGAAGAGACGGGCCGGATGCAGATTTAGCAGCTGCATCAGCCCTCTCATTGCCATCAAGACCTACGTGACTTGGGACCCAGCAGAGAATTATGTCGTATCCCTTGCCAGCAAGGGAATCCAATGCTCGGAAAATTCCAGACACAACAGGATGGCAGTCAAAACTACTGTTCCGCAAAGCTTCCAACACACTCAAACTGTCAGTGTACATACAGTATTTACGACTTTCACATATATTCATCTGCTGAAGAGCTTGATAAAAAGCAGTTGCTTCAGCAGAGAAGATGGAACAGGACGGATGGAGGCTGTAGCTAAGAGTTTTGTTTTCAATAACTACAGCACATCCAACATGTCCTGCAGATTTTGATCCATCTGTGAAAACTGGTGTGTACGTGGAGTACTGACAGCGATGTGAGGCATATAGCTGCTGGAAAACAGTAGTTGCCGTGTCTGATTTTCTATAACGAGCAAAAGGATTGATGATTTGAATCTGTGGATCATACCAAGGTGGATGTAGAAGAAAGTCCGTTTTTTCGAAACGGACATCACATAGGTCTGAAAATAATATGTTGGACTTTGTCCGAGTGAGAAAAGGTGGAATGCTGTATGAACGTGCGTCATACAGCCTTATAAGTGCAGGTGTAGTAGTCATGGAACGTAATGGATGATGAGGGTCAGACATGATTTTTGCATAATAACTGAGAGACAGCTGCATTCGTCTCAGGTCTAAAGGCAGTTGATGACATATTGCATATAGACTCTGGACGGGTGATGTGCGGAATGCGCCTGAACATATTCTCAAAGCAGAGTGATGTATTGTATCCAATCTGCGTAAAACGGAAGACCTAGCAGATCCATACACAGAACACCCATAGTCAATACGAGATAAAATTAATGACTGGTAGACACGAAGTAGTGCTGTGCGATCAGCACCCCAAGATGTATTAGAAAGCACCTTGAGGATATTAAGCGATCGCTCGCACTTCTTCCGCAAATGAAGAATATGCGGAAGAAAATTTAACTTTCGGTCAAATGATATACCCAAAAATTTTATCTCGTTGACAACAGGAATAGGTGTATTGTTTATATATATAGTAGGATCATTATGTAGGCTAGTCTTCCTGCAGAAATGGACACATTTACTCTTGCCAGGAGACAGCGTGTGGCCATTCTCAGCACACCATGCAGCAAGTTTATTAACTGATGTTTGTAGTTGTCTCTCAATTAAACGCATATTTGAACCCTCACATGATATTTGCAGGTCATCAACGTAAAGCGTGCCATAAACAGGAGGTGAAATTTGATGAAGAATGCAACTGATGTAAAGGTTAAAAAGTGTGACACTTAAAATAGAGCCTTGGGGTACACCCTCGGCTTGAATAAAAGTATTGGACATAACAGAACCAATACGAACTTTAAAACCACGGGAGCATAAGAAATTTTCTATAAATATTGGCAAATTACCCCTAAAGCCAAAATCATACATCCTACGGAGAATTCCATAACGCCACGTACGGTCATAAGCCTTCTCTATGTCGAAGAAAATGGAAACGAGATGATTCCTCCGCACAAAGGCATTGCGGATCTGCGTTTCCAGATAAGTAATATTATCAAGAGTGGATCTTCCTTTACGGAAGCCACTCTGATTGATATGGATAAAGTTATTTGTTTCTAAGACATAGATGAGACGGGCGTTGACCATACGTTCGAGAGTCTTACATAAGCAACTCGTCAGAGCAATTGGTCGATAACTTGAAGGAACAGAAGGATCCTTACCAGCCTTAAGGATCGGAATCACTATTGCTTCGCTCCAAAGTGATGGAAATTTATTTTCAGTCCAGATCCTATTGAACAGATAAAGTAAGTTCAACAGGGAGTCTGGACTTAAATGGCGAAGCATTAGATAGCTGATTCCATCTGGTCCTGGGCTAGTATCATGGGCCTGCTGTAATGCTCTCTTCAATTCCAACATCCGAAATTCACAGTTGTAAGGCAAAGCTTGTCGATGGTTGAAACGAATTGGTGTTCGCTCAGCACGACTCTTTGTCCTTAAGAACGAAGGACTATAAGAGTCGTTGCTTGAGACGCTAGCAAAGGTTTCACCAAGGACGTTAGCGATGTCCTTAGGAGAAGAGTATATAGCAGCTCCGGATTTCAAAATAGGAATTGAAAATTCTCTATATATTCCATTGGCTGCTTTCACTCTTCTCCACAACTGTTTACTGGATGTGGAAGAAGTTATTGATGATACATAGCGGGACCAAGATTCCTTCTGACTTCGACGACGAGCTCTGCGAGCTAATGCTTTTGCTCTCTTATAGGCGATAAGATTCTCCGTTGTGGGGTATCTTCTGAAGAGCCCCCATAACTTCCTCTGTTTCTTATAGGTGTTTTGACATTCATTATTCCACCAAGGTTTGCAACGCCTGTGTGGTATAGAGGAACACTTTGGTATTGATGCATCAGCTGCATTTATAATTGTTTCAGTGACTTTAGATACGGCATTATCAATATCATCGATCATAACCATTTCATTATCAACAACTGCCAATTGTGTAAATAACGTCCAATCTGCCCGACTGTACACGTAAGTAGGTAAGCGTTGTCTTACACTACTACCTCCAGTCTGGGAGATGACGAGAGGAAAATGATCGCTGTTATGCAGATCATTTCCTACATTTAAATTTAACAATGGCAGAAGAGATGGAGAACAAATGGCCAGATCGAGAGAATGAAACGTTCTTGTGGGTACATGGAAATAAGTCTTCTCGTCGGTATTAAGCAGACAGAGACTATTATCTGAAATAAACCGCTCTATCTGCCCACCGCGAGAATTTGTATCATCACTTCCCCACAAAGAACTATGGCCGTTAAAGTCACCTAACAACAGAAATGGTGTTGGCAGCTGATCTATTAATGCATCGAGTTCCTCTTGGCGGATGACATCGTGTGGTGGCAAATACAAACTACAGACTGTCAACAAGCATGATGTATGAATTCTCACAGCTACAGCCTGTAGTGTAGTATTTAAATGTTGGGCAGTGCTGGGATAGTTGTTGGATGTTAATATGCAAACACCTCCAGACACTGCACCATCGTCACCACAGTCTTTTCTAAAGCTTTTAAACCCACGCATGGAAAAGTTATTGCTGGACTTCAGGAAAGTTTCCTGAAGTGCAACACATGCGGGGTTGTAGGCTGAAATTATAGACTTGATGTCATCATGATGAGAACGCAAACCATGGCAGTTCCAAGAAACAAAGGAAGTTATTGTTGAGTTTGAAAAGCTCCTTTCCCGGAGCTGGAAGGCATGTCATCTGACATCTCCTCGAGTGATAGGTCTTCGTCCGAGGGATGCAGATATACGGCGTCAGCCTCCAGGTTTAAGGCTTTACGGGTGGATATGGAGGGCCTAACAATGCCCTCTTTTGCTGATTTTAGTTTTAAAGCCTTTACGGCTTTAGATTTAGCAATCGGAGCTTTTCTACGAATAGTCGATGTGGATGTTGATTTTGGCTTTTGTACAGATGTAGGGGGTAATTTAACAATCGGGAGTGAGATAGCATCCGTTTGTGTACTAGTCGATCTGGTGACCTTGGCAGCAACAGTCGCATAGCTGATTCCTACTTGAGGTGTTCGAGCTGTAACAGCCCGTCTCGCCTCAGGATATGAACAGTTATTTTTAACTTTCGTGGTTGTGATCTCCTTCTCCAGTATCCAGATAGGACAACTTCTAGCGTAGGAGGGGTGGTCACCTTTACAGTTGACACACCTCTCCTTTGCAATACAGGACGAACTGTCGTGGCCAACTGCTGCGCAGCGAGCGCAAGTCAGTTTGCCTCTGCATGCCGCTTTAGAATGACCAAATCTCTGGCACTGGAAACAACGCAAAGGATTTGGAATGAATGGCCTAACGGAGAGATGCATATACGCAGCATTAATATGCTGCGGTAGGTCTGGCGTCGCAAATGTCAGGATCAGATGTTTAGTGTTAATAACTTTATCATCTCTCCTGACAGTAATGCGTTTTACAGCGCAGACCTTTTGTTCTTTAAGATTTTCTAGTATCTCATCCGTAGGCGTGTTAAGCAAATCCTTCGCGGATATCACACCACGAGAAAAGTTAAGGTTTGTATGAGGCGAGACAGACACCTCAAGGGTAGCTAGCATATTCATATTAGCAATCGAGGTTGCTTGTGTTTGTGATGCGACTTCTACCATTAGGTCGCCAGAACGTAATTTTCTGATGCTCTTCACGTCACCGATCGTGCCTGCAATAGCTTTTTGAATGAGGAAAGGGGATACTGTATCAAAAGTACCCTCTTTCCTTTTGATTACATAAAACTTTGCATTTAGTAAAGATAAAGTATGCTCCCGTGGGAGAATTGAAATATTCATTTCCATATTTAAAATGGAAAATTCGGGACCTGACGGCACCACCCACCACCGAGTCCAACAAGGGGATGCAGACCAGCTGCACCAGTGCTAGTCAGGTCCTATACGCTCACAGTACATCCCTGAAGTGGCCTCCACCCTTAACGAGTCACCCAGTAGATGTACCGATCGCTTGATCCATAAAGCCGATTGATGTGCTGAGGACCACAACACACCTCCCGTTTACCTGAAGCAGAGGCCAAAGCAATGTGTTGGTCTCTGGAGGCCTCAATTACCAGGATCCTCCTTTCCAGGGACACGGGTCTCCACGCACGGCAAACACGTGGGTGATTTAGTCCTCAAGAGTAGCTAATAGCAACAGAGCGGCGAAAGCTACTCAAGGGGAGCCCTCAACCTCTTGCGAGGCAACCACACTGAGGGAGAAGAGGAAGAAAAAGCAGAAGATTAGAGGAGAGAGGAAAAGAAAGAAGAGGACAGATCACTGGGGTACCTCGGGATTGTGACACCCGTGTTTACCTAAAGAAGGTAAACCCCCTGAGGGGCCGAAAGAGCCTAGAACTAAAGCTATAAATCTAATAATAACTTTACAAAACTACCCCTGGCCTCAAATAAATCAGCAATCACAGCAATCATCACCTATAATATCAGAAATACAAAACCTACAGCAAAAAAATTATCCCAGAGTTAACAAATAAAATTAATACACTAACCCAGTCGTTGCAGAGTTTTGAATTAAACAGAGATATTAGGGCAAACGAAAATGTAAAATCCTATAGTGATATAATCAAAACAGATAACTCATTGATAATTAAAAAATCCAAAATACCAAAACCGTGGGAAGAACTAAAAAAAATAGAAACCGAGATCCAGCCCAAGGGAATATATAATCGGCATAACTACGTAGAAATAAAATGTAAAAATAAAGAAGATACCATTAAATTAAAAGAACAACTATTGGAAACTGAAACACCGGTTGAAGAGAAAAAATCCAAACCAAGAAAATTATAATATTAAATGTACCAAATTCAATTACTAAAGAAAAAATATTAACTGCAATTTCAGAAAAACTTCAAACAGATATTACAGAAGAACAAGTCAAAATACTTCAACATAGAAAAACCTTAAGTCAATTCAACCTATATAATTATATATTAGAGATCCCAGACAATATCGCATTTAAGCTTCTGGAAAAAAATCTGATATTTATAGGACTTGCGAAATATAGAATTAGTATATTTAAACCCATCTTCAGATGTCACAAATGCCAAAATTTTACTCATTTGACTAAGGATTGCAAATGCAAAAATAGCTACTGTGCTAAATGCGGCAAAACTCATGAAACGGATAAGTGTAATTCGAATAAAATGGGATGCATAAATTGTATTGAAGCAAACAGCAACGGTTCAAACTTCCAAATAGATCACCCGGCATATGATCTAAGATGCCCAGCCTATAAAGAGTACCTAAAAACAACAGTTTAAAGCTAATAATAATTATAATTAATACTAACAGAATAAAAATAAATAATAATATGCAAAGTAAGAGTAATACAGAAAAATACAAATTAACTATAGATGAATCTAACCCAAATTTAACAAAAATCAACTTCAATAAACTCAAATTCCTTCAGGTTAATTTACAAAAAAGTAAATCAGCTCAATTACAACTAACCAAAACCGTAACAGATAATAAATACGATATTATTCTAGTGCAGGAACCCCATGTAATACAACAAAAAATTAGAGGGATACCAACAAAATGGAAAATATATTATGATAAAAATTCAGATTACCCAAAGTGCGCAACCATAATCACAGCTCCGATTAATCCACTATTAATTTCGACACAACCAGACTTAATTACAGTTTATTTAGATCTAAAACCAAATCCAATTTTACTAATAAATATCTATGCTGCTCCCCTTCAAAATTTAAACAACTTACTGAATAAAATAGCCACAGAATTAAATAAATATAAAAACATAGCAACCTTAATAGCAGGAGACTTCAACTCGCAAAATATCATCTGGAATTACCCTACAAATAATTACAGAGGAAATATATTGGAGGCCTTCATATCAACGCATAACTTAAATATCGTAAATATAAATAATAATATTCCTACTTTTGTAGGACCGAATGGTGTGGGATATCCAGATCTAACTTTAATAAATGATAAACTGCTACAATATATTACTAATTGGAACGTACTCGAAGAAGAATCCTGCTCTGACCACAAATATATAAGTTATGAATTAAATAACAACAATACAATATGCTTCAATAGAAGATACAACACAAATAAAAACAGGAATAAATTTAAAAAAGCCTTAGTTGAAATAGCAGATATTCTTTCACCTAAATTAGCTAGTTGTAGAACAAACCAAGAATTAGATACATTAACAGATCAATTAATAAGTAAATGTAAAAACAATGCAGAAAAATATTTCCCAATTAAAAAACCAGATAAACCAAACCAAATAAAATGGTGGTGTACCGAACTACAGATACTGAAAAACAAAACAAAAGCATTACGTAGAAGGTTTAAAAAAACAATAGAAACAGAGACTAAAACTTTATATATCATTGAATATAAAAAATCTGTAGCTAAATACAAAAAGGAAATAATTAAAAATAAACTAAGTAGCTGGAAAAAATTCTGTTCCGATTATAACAACCCCTATGGAATACTAACGAAATTAACAACTAACAAACACATTAATCCCACAACTTATGTCCCTCTAACAACTAACCAGATATCAATAAACCCAGCAAATAATATATTCCAAGACCTTATGAAACATTCATTTCTAGACAATCTACAAGATCCCGAAGATATTAGTCCAATAACTAAAAATGATGCACAGGACCCAATGTTCACAAAAATTGAAATAAAGATTGTTATTAAAAATTTAAATGGCTCAAGGGCTCCCGGCATGGATGGAATCGATAACAAAATAATAAAAATGATGAACCAAGCAATGCCAAACTTTATACTGGACTATTTTAACAAATGCTTAAAGCTGTGTTACTTTCCAAGGGCTTTCAAAGAGGGACAGGTGATTTTCTTCATCAAAAAAGGCAAAGACCCGAAGGACCCCACATCATAAAGACCTATTTGTCTCCTCCCGGCACTGGGAAAAGTACTTGAAAGACTTATCACAAACAGGCTAAAATACCATCTGGAAACAAAGAAATATTTCAGAGATAACCAATTTGGATTCCGATCAAAATTGTCTACCGAACACGCTTTAATAAGAATCAAAAAATTAATAGAAGAAAATAAAAATAAAGA
This sequence comes from Latrodectus hesperus, assembly GCA_037975125.1. Lineage (NCBI taxonomy): Eukaryota > Metazoa > Arthropoda > Arachnida > Araneae > Theridiidae > Latrodectus > Latrodectus hesperus. Next base: position 44,851,797 of record CM075860.1, read on the forward strand.
CCTATACACTGCACTTATAAGCTTAGACATTAGGAAAGCCTTTGATTCCGTCTATTGGCCCAAACTAAAAACGGAGCTAAATGGCCTAGATATTCCTTTCAACATTTTATCTACCTTTTATAGTTTTTTGTCAGACAGGAAAATAACAGTTTTACATGATAACACAGCAATCACTAAACCACATGTCAGAGGATGCCCTCAGGGGTCTATAAGCGGACCTATTTTCTGGAACATTTATTTCAACAAAATCTCAAACTATAAATGGCCTGAACATTCAAAAATTACCACTTTTGCAGATGACACTTTATTTGTAATATCTGGAAATACTAAAGAACAAATTAAAAACAATAGCAACCAAACTCTGGAACTATTTAACAGCCTTTGTAAAGATCTTTTTATTACAATAGCACCAAACAAATCTAAAGTTCTGTTAATAGGAAAAAAAAGTAAAGCCCTTAAATATAACCCTAGAATTGCAATGAATAACATAAGCTTAACTCATGTCAAAACACTTCTTTACCTGGGATCCCACATCGATAATAAATTATCCTTCTTGCCACATATTAGTACGATCAAACAAAAAGTAATTAAAACAGCTCAAAAAATAAAAGAAATGGTTTCCATAAACTGGGGGATAAAAGGAAAAATTATAAAAATAATATATCAAACAATAATACTCAGACAGGTCCTCTATGGAGTCTCCTTCTGGTTAGAACCTATTAATGTTAGAAAAATTAAACAACTTCAATCTATAGAAAGATATTTTCTCCTGCTGGTCACAAAGGCCTATAAAACTACGCCAACTGCTAGCTTAGAAATCTTATCCGGTACCCCGCCAATCCAGCTCCTGGCCGAATTGGAATCTGATAAAGCCAAAATACTACAACACAGACAGAAAGTTAAAATAGATGATGTATATATCCAGGGGGAGAGTTGTGAAGATCACCCGAATAAAGACGAAACACACCCGGTGACTTGGTCACGAAATCATCACCTATACTACCATCAGGGCAAAAAGGAACTAACCCATTCTCCTCCTCAGTCCCTTTGGAACATATATACGGATGGATCCAAGATTGAAAATAGCACTGGGGCAGCAATGGTGGTATACAACAAAACAACTACAATAGCTTCCTTTAAATATAAATTAAATCCATACAATACCGTTTTCCAAGCAGAAGCCCTGGCTATACTAAAAGCAATAGAATACATAAAGCAGGAAAAATTAACAACAACAAACATATGGTCTGACAGCAACTCGGTTATATTAGCTCTACAGAATCCTTATCCTAAAAATTACCAAATTAAAGAAATTCAATCATCGCTGAAAACGACACCAAACAGGATCAATATAATTTGAACAAAAGCACACGTAGGAAATATGGGGAACGAGGCAGCAGACCGGCTAGCTAAGGAAGCTACCAAACTATCCAATCAGGAAGCAGAAAATTTACCTATACCAAAATCCTTTATAAAATTCAAATTGCATCAAATACTAATTAAAAATTGGCAAAACTACTGGAATTCAATAGAGACTGGCAGAACAACTTATAAATTCTTCCCTACAGTGGATACAGATAAATGCTCGGATAATCCATATATAAACTACTTATTAACCAACCACGGCCCGTTCCCCATATACTACGCCAAAATAAACAAAGCCAAAACAAATATATGTATCTGTGGAGAAACCGGTACAGCTGCCCACTATCTGCTCCAGTGCCCACAAACAACAAATTATCATCTCAAAAAACCTCAAACAATGACAGAAGTAGACTTCATAAAATATTGTATTACCTGCCCACACCGGAAAAAGAAAATCAACGAACTGACTGAATTCTTAATAAACATGGATTTAAAATTATGCAGGGATCCATCCGTAAGGGCTGAGGAAAACGAAGACTTTACAAGTGAAGAGGAATGGAGCTGAAACAACAAAATCTTGTAGGAACTCTTGGTACCACGCCTCTGCCTTTTAAAACTTTGACTTTTACTCAAGGATTTTTAATGGATTATTTTAAAGAAATCGTAGAGTTTTAAGATTATAAGTTATACACTTTTTAAGAGATTTTATTTTGGTTTTACATAATTCTGATGTTTTATTGTCATTATTGATTTAATTGATTTTAAAATTGTAATAATTTTAATTGTTAAATAGTTATAATATTTTAATTGTTTTAACAAACTGTAATGGATCCTTAGGGATTGGAACCTGCTCTATTAATGCATACTGTGTTATGTCTGAGTAGATGAATTGTAATCTAATTAATGAATTAATAAAGAAATAGCTGGGTTGCGGTTCTCGGTGGGGGGCGCCCCTGGGTCTCCTGGGGGTGTTTCTTGCTCTGGAATTAACGATGGGGGATACAACCCGAAAACCAAAGGTTTAGAACGGGGTCCCCCCACGTTCATTGTTTTATGTCTAGAGCAACCCAAAATCCCCTGGTCCAAAGCAGCAGTTAAATCAATCATCAAGCAATCAACAACAACAAAATGGCAACAACTCTGGAATTCCGCACAAACAGGCCGCCATATTTACACCTTCTTTCCAAATGTTTCATCAGAGATCTGCCACGACATTCCCCAATTAAATTTTATTATAACCAACCATGGCCCGTTTCCAACTTATTTCTTCAGAATCAACAAATCAACTTCAGACCTTTGCATCTGTGGCAACACTGGATCAAGCTATCATTATATTTTTGACTGTCCAGAAACTCGCATCTACCATCTTAAAAAACCCACTAATATCTCGCAAATAGAATTTCTTAAATTCAGCCTAAAATGTCATCATCGGAAAAAGTTACTTATCAACCTAATGAACTTCCTTATAAAAAAGGACCTATCTCTCTGCAAACACCCGATTTCATCAGTACCAACAGAAGAGTTAGTCTCTAGTGACAGTGATAGTGATTAAACATCCACTCTCATCAAATAAATGTGATTTATTCTCGACAAGTGACTCTCACAGAACCTACAACAGTAACAACTCTATTTGATCAACGTGCTTTTGTTCCCGACAAGTGACTCTCACAGAACTTCCAACAGTAACTACTCTCCTAAGATCAATGTGCTTTTGTCCTCGATAAGTGACTCTCACAGAACCTCCAAAGCAACTGTTCAATGTTCCACCCTCCATTTTATTCATCTGTATATATTTTCTAGCTTAGTTTAGTTTTAGTTAGTTTAGTTAGTTTAGTTATTAAAAATTTTTCTTTTTTCTGTATTATACTATGTAAATAAATTAGTCATATACTGTAATAGAACTGTGATACAGTGGCCCACTGCGTGGACCACTGTAGGCTTTAAAGCCCCACCATCTGTAAATTCTTTTTAAATAAAAAAGTCGGTTTGCGGTTCTCGGGGGGGGCGCTCCTGGGTTCCCTGGGGGTGTTCCTTGCTCTGGTTCGATGATGGGAGGATACCAAACCTGTTAACCTTTGGTAAAGTCCAGGGTCCTCCCACATCAATATGTCTATGTCTAGAGCAACCCTTACCTGATAACCAATAGGTACAGTACAGGGCTCTCTCCTCTCGTTGTCTGTCTAGAGCAACCCAGTGTTTACTACAGCTCCCAAATTATTGTTTAAACCAAATTCTTCAGCTAAATTTATTTCATTCCTAAACTATAAACATCCCAGCTTCAAATTAATACCAATTTTATCACCTAACTCGCAATAATTAAAAAATTATAGACAATTTAAATCAGTGTTGTTTAGTGCAGTGGCCATTAATGGCGGACGCCTGTTAGGGCTAACTGAAATTACATCAAAATAACCAAAAAATTACTCCTGGATAAATTTCATGGACTAATAAACTCTCCAGCAACATCCTAGCATCGAAACAACACCATCTGCATCCATTAAGTGGCTCCGGATCCGAGGTTGGTCATCTTTAATTTTGCTTCACTGCTCCATAGAGTTAACATTAAATCCATCTTAATATATTTTTTTAAAATTTTTTCTAAAACGTTAATTAAATTAAAACCACTCTATTTCTATCATAAAATATCTATATTTTGCTCCGCCATAGTTTGTTAAACTCAAAAATTCCTTAAATTTAAATTATTAAGCTTTATTTTCGTAATATGTAAAATTTTGTCTAAGTGAAAATTTTTTAAGAATTTTTTAAATTTTTTCTATTAGTATTTTATTCTTAAAACCACTTCAATTCATAAGTCAATAGTCTAAATTTATCTCCGCCATAGTTTTTTAATCAATTAATCAGCTATTTTTGGAGTAATAATCTTACTTTTTCAAAATTTTAAAATTTTTCAAATTATTCAAACTTTGGGAATTTTTTAAATTTTTTCTACTAGCCCTACACTCTTTAAACCACACTCATTTTGAAGAGCTTCAAAAAATCTTTTCTCCGCCACCAATTTCATTAAAATAGTCCAATTACTTCAGATTTTATAGACATAAATGCAAATTTTTACTTCAATGGCGGACAGCTTTTTTCTGAATTTTTCAATGTAAACATTGACTTTGTTGTATTTTTAATAATACTAATTATTCTCTCCTTGTTATAAAATATTTTTTCTTATATAATTTGAACATTTTTATACAGATTAAAAGTGGTTTCATTCGTCTATCTTAATTCATTAATTTTCTACAATTTTTCAAAATTTTATTGTATCATAATAAATTTACCACGCCATTTTAATTCAGTTTCATTGTAAACATTTGAACTAAGTGCAACCCCTAGCCCTGCTTATGCCAACCTTTAATGTTTTGAATATTGAGTTCCACTGATCGATCCCTGCTGAGCCAACCTCAAAATTTTTGAATATTTAGCTTATTTAACTAAATAAACCGATTTTTTGAGTTTCTATCATAAAATTTTAATATTCTACAACCTACCTATAACAAATACTTTATTTTTACACTAAAAATTCTAATAATTAAACCAATATTACAAATTAATTAAATAAAATTCCCTCTGCCACCCAAATCTCAAGCTCTAAGCAATATAATAAACCCACCATAAAGTCAAAGTGCCTATATTAATTCTTCCGTATTATTATTCTTAAAAAATTAACCCTGACCAACTTTTGGACATTTACCATGTGGTTCTGTTAATTATTATTATATAAAACTTGCATTAGCACTTTTTGAGACAAAAGCCTCATTAAATTATAATTCCCTGCATTGCTCCTTTGTTTAACTTTTACAACTTTTTTATAAGGAATATTTTTATCAACTTTTCAAGATTGTATTCCTTACCAAATTATCTAAAAAACTAAAATCTTGCTTTTAAATACTCTTTTAAATTATCTTTAATACTAGTTTAAATTAAAATAATTACTAAAATACTCAATAACACAATTATAACTTTTTCTTGAGTTGGTCACCCTATGGACAGGCATATCGTAACTTCAAAACTATAAAACCTATCCTTTCCATTCCAACACTAAATAGCATAAAATATTTAAAATATAATATAATTGCTCCCCATTAATATAACAAAATTTCCAAAACCCCTTACATAATGGATACTAATTTAGTAACATCACCTATAAAATCAATTTCAACACCGAATTTATCAAACCTACAGCACTCAACTAATGAAAATGATACTTCAAATGACAAAACTGTCGATGAATCAACAACACAAAATAAAACTATAAAAAATCCAATTGCTTATAAAAAGCTACTAGATTTACAAGATCTGTTGAACACCAAAAGAGATTGAACCACATTACCTTCCAAAGGAAATCAGAATTAAAGGCATTGAAATTTTACAGGATTTATTCAAAATGTACTGGCCAGAAGTAAATCCAAAAGACATAAATTCTACCGATCAAATTACAAAAGATCTCAACGATAACCTTCAAAATTTACAAAATAATGTTATACCAACCCTAATCTCAAAAATTGATAATCTCAATCATAAACTGGACAACAAGGAATCTATTCAAAACTCAAATGAAAACAATGCAGAAACAAAACTTTACAGCGAAGTCCTGAAACAAAAAAACACAATTATAGTTAAAAAATCAACAGAAAATGATGCTACAACTCTTCAAAACATAAACACAAATCTAAGACCTGTAGCTATTAAAAACAGGAATAGGATCATAGAAATAAATTGCAAAAACATCGAAGATGCTAACACACTTAAAAGAACACTCCAAGATAATAAATTTAAAATAGAAGATACAAAAATTCCACAACAAAGAATTATAATCTTAAACATTACAGAAAATTTTTCCAAAGAAAAAATTATTTCCACATTAAAAGAAGATTTAAATCTCACTGATGAAGAAAACTTACTGAAAATAATACACTTTCGAAAAACAATAACAAGCTTTCTAATTTGATTCTAGATGTACCCAAATCATTAGCGAAAATGATCTTATCAAAAAAATACCTAATTATAGGTTTAGCAAAATTCAAAATTGACCAATATAAGACAATTCGAAGATGTCAACTATGTCAAGACTTTAGTCACACAACACCAAACTGCCCAACGAAGAAAATTTACTGTGCTAAGTGCGCAAAATGTCATGAAACCAAAAATTGCAAATCCACTAAACTGTTTTGTATCAACTGCATAGAGGAAAATAGGAATGGTGCAAATTATAATATAGAACATGCTGCCTACAATTATAATTGTCAATCTTATCATAATTATTACCAATAATAAACACAAATTAAAAATGGCAAATACACAAACAAATAACAATTTTAAAGTACTTCCAAATAATCTAAATTCTAACTTGCTAAATATTAACATTACTGAAATTAAAGTTTTACAAATTAATCTTCAAAAAAGTAAATCGGCGCAAGCGCAACTTTTACATACGATTGCTAATGATTAATACCACATAATCCAAACACAGGAACCGTACATATACAACAAAGATTTAAGGGGAATTCCACTATCTTTTAAAACATTTTATAATCAACACTCTCAGAAAGCTAAATGCCTTACAATTATTAATGCCCCTCTAAATCCAATTTCAATCTTAATAGAAGATAATATAACTATTATATGGCTAAATCTTTTACCGCACCCACTACTGTTAATCAACATCTACGCACCCCCAAATGATAATATAAATTTAGTTCTAGATAAAATAAAAACATACTTAATCAAATATAAAGACAGCCTAATTCTAATAACGGGTGATTTTAACGCCCAAAACACCATTTGGAATTATCTAACAATAAATACTAGAGGTATTATAACCGAAAATTTCATTTCCTCAAATAACCTTAACTTAATAAACACACTAAATTGCCCACCAACATTTACTGGCCCCAATGGCATAGGGTGGCCAGATTTAACAATTACAAATGACCAACTTTTCCCTTATGTACAAAACTGGTCAGTCTTAGACAATTTAACTTGCTCTGATCATAACTACATAGAATTCAAAATAACAAAACCAAGTTTTATTAGTTTTAACAAACGCTTTAATAGTAATAAAAATAGATCAAAATTTATGAAACAAATAAAAACCCACAAAAATCATCTAAATAACCTAATTAACTCTTGTAAGACGACAACAGAATTAGATAAGCTAACTAATGAATTAATTAACATATGCAAAGAAAGCGCTGAAAAAACTCTTTCATTTAGAGACCCAAACAAAAAATTCACTCTCAATTGGTGGAATGATAATCTTAAAATCTTAAAAAACAAAACAAAAGCATTAAGAAGACGATTTAAATCAACACAAAATCAGGAAGAAAAAAATCATTATATAAAACAATTTAAAAAATCACAAGCGATTTATAAAAAAGAAATCCTTTTGGCTAAATTAAATAGTTGGCAGAACTACTGCACTAAAACAAACTCGGCATATGGCATTCTAAGCAAAATTGCTACGAAAAAAATTTTTAAACCTACAACATTTATACCGCTAATCTCAACACAACAAAATTGTAATATTTCAAACTCAATCTTTACAGAACTTTTAAACTATTCTTTTCCTGACGACCCCACAAATATTCCCATTGAGCCACATACAACAAACAATAAATTAGATCCACCTTTTACAACTACTGAATTAAAATATACAATCAAACAATTAAACAAGTCAAAAGCACCTGGCCTGGATGGCTGGTTGGTTGGGTTTTATGGCGCAAGGTCCAAAGATGAACAAGCTGCGCCAAGAATAAATTTTTCGGAGAATATATTTTATATTATTTACTTTTTTTATTTTATTTATAAATATGTATTTCTTTTGAAAACCCAAGCAACATTAAAATTTTAAAAAAAAATTAGTGTAGAAATTATTTTAAAATCCATATATAATAGAACATAAAATAAAATAAATAAAATATATATAAATTTTAAAATGTATAAATATAAATTTAGTAATTATATAAAATTTAAAAAACCTATTGCTCTTAAATAAGCAAATAGGTTTCTGTGGGGTGGTTCCCCCGGCAAATCAAACATAGTTAAAAGGTTTGTTTTAAAAAATTTAAAACGGTAGACGTTAAAAATGGAACATGATATTAAAATATGATAAATAGTAAATGGTTCATCACACGTTTCACACCATGGATTTACTTCATTTAAAAATAAATGTCTATGTGTGAAACGTGTGTGTCCGATACGAAGGCGAGTTAATCTTACATCAGCCCTTCGTAACGGTAAAACTGATAATGAGGTGAGGGATGGAAAAATGGTATGTAATTTGTTGACGACCTGCAAGTTCCATGATTCCTGCCAAAGACCATATATAAAACTTTTTATAACCTTTCTCACATCTGAGAGAGGAACCGATGGTAAAATTGGATCTGACGCAGCCTTTGCAGCTGCATCTGCTCTCTCATTGCCTTCAAGACCCATGTGGCTTGGTATCCAACAAAATACAATTTTTTTCCCTTGCCAGCAAGGGAATCCAATGCTTTAAAAATTTTGGACACAACAGGATGACAGGTAACTCTATTGTTTTTCAAGGCTTCAATAATACTCATGCTGTCAGTATAGATACAAAATTGATGATAGTCTTCTGTATTCACGTGCTGAAGCGCATAATAAATAGCTGTAGCTTCAGCAGTAAAGATGGAGCACGACGAATGTAGGCTGTAACTAAAATCTGCATTATTGATAAAAACTCCACAGCCCACATGTCCTGCGGTTTTAGATCCATCCGTGAATACAGGTTTGTATGATTGATTCTGACAGCGATGAGAATAGTATAGCTGTTGAAAAACAATAGGTGTTGTGTCCGACTTTTTAAACTGAGCAAAGGTATTTAAAAAGGTATTTGTTGGTTCATACCAAGGTGGATAGAGAAATTGATGAATTGACTCTATCCGAACATCACATAGGTCTGTGAGCCAAAGATGTGATTTGGCTCTTGTGAGAAAAGGTTGGATGCTCAATGGTCGAGCATCATAAAGTCTTTTTAAAGAGGCATTAGGAACCATAGAACGTATTGGATGATCAGGGGTCGACATGATCTTAGTATAATAATTGAGAGACTGCTGCATACGTCGCAGGTCTAAAGGCAAATGTTGGCATATTGCATAAAGACTCTGGACGGGTGATGTGCGGAATGCGCCTGAACATATTCTCAGAGCAGAATGATGGATAGTGTCCAGTCTGCGTAAAACAGAAGACCTAGCGGATCCGTAAACAACACAACCGTAGTCTATGCGGGATAAAATAAGTGATTGGTAAACTCGGAGGAGTGACGTGCGATCAGCACCCCAAGATGTGTTTGAAAGCACCTTGAGGATATTAAGCGATCGCTCGCACTTCTTCCGCAGATATAATATATGCGGAAGAAAGGTTAATTTACGATCAAATATCACTCCGAGGAATTTTACCTCACTGACCACTGGTATAGGTGTGTTGTTTATATGAATAACGGGATCATTGTGGAGGCTAGTCTTCCTGCAAAAATGGACACAATTGCTCTTGCTACGAGATAGTGTATGGCCATTCTCAGCACACCATGCAGCAATTTTATTTACAGATGTTTGTAATTGTCTCTCAATTAAATTCATGTTGGACCCTTCACAAGATATTTGCAGGTCATCAACATACAAAGTACCATGTACAGGAGGTGAAAGTTGATGAAGTATGGTACTGATATGAATATTAAAAAGTGTTACACTTAAAATACTTCCCTGAGGAACACCTTCAGGTTGGTTAAAAGTATTGGACAAAGACGTACCAATACGAAGTTTAAAACCACGGGAGCTTAAAAAGTTTTGTATAAATATCGGCAAATTACCCCTAAAGCCAAAATCATACATCCTACGGAGAATTCCATAACGCCACGTACGGTCATATGCCTTCTCGATGTCAAAGAAAATGGAAACGAGATGATTCCTTCGCACAAATGTATTGCGAATCTGCGTTTCCAGGTATATAATATTATCAAGAGTGGATCTTCCTTTACGGAAGCCACTCTGATTGATATGAATACATTTATTTGTTTCTAAGACATGTACGAGACGGGCGTTGACCATACGTTCGAGAGTCTTACACAAGCAACTCGTCAGAGCTATTGGTCGATAATTTGAAGGAACAGAAGGATCCTTACCAGCCTTAAGGATCGGAATCACTACTGCTTCGCTCCAAAGTGATGGAAATTTGTTTTCAGTCCAGATCCTATTGAACAATAACAACAAGTTCAACAGAGAATCTGGACTTAAATTACGAAGCATTTGATAGCTGATTCCATCAGGTCCTGGGCTAGTATCATTGGCCTGCTGTAAAGCTCTCTTCAATTCCAACATCCGAAATTCACAGTTGTAAGGCAAAGCTTGTCCATGGTTGAAACGAATTGGTGTTCGCTCAGCACGACTCTTTGTCCTTAAGAACGAAGAACTATAAGAGTCGTTGCTTGAGACGCTAGCAAAGGTTTCACCAAGGACATTAGCGATGTTCTTAGGAGAAGAGTGTACAGCAGCACCGGATTTTAAAATAGGAATAGAGAATTCCTTATACATTCCATTGGCTGCTTTCACTCTTCTCCACAACTGTTTACTGGATGTGGAAGAAGTAATTGAGGATATATAGCGAGACCAGGATTCCTTCTGACTTCGACGACGAGCTCTGCGAGCTAATGCTTTTGCACTCTTAAAGGCGATAAGATTCTCCGTTGTGGGGTATCTTCTGAATAGCCCCCATAACTTCCTCTGTTTCTTATAGGTGTTTTGACATTCATCATTCCACCAAGGTTTGCAGCGCCTATGTGGTATTGGGAAACTCTTTGGTATTGATGCATCAGCTGCATTCTTAATTGTTTGTGTGACTTCAAAAACGGCAATATCAATGTCTTCGATCGAAACCATTGCATCTTCAATAACTGCCAATTGTGTAAATAACGTCCAATCTGCCCGACTGTACACGTAAGTAGGTAGGCGTTGTCCTACACTACTACCTCCAGTCTGGGAGATGACGAGAGGAAAATGATCGCTATTGTGCAGATCATTTCCTACAATTAAATTTAACAATGGCAGAAGAGATGGAGAACAAATGGCCAGATCGAGAGAATGAAATGTTCTTGTGGGTACATGGAAATAAGTCTTCTCGTCGGTATTAAGCAGACAGAGACTGTTGTCTGAAATAAACCGCTCTATCTGCCGACCGCGAGAGTTAGTATCATCATTTCCCCACAAAGAACTATGGCCGTTAAAGTCACCTAACAGCAGAAATGGCGTTGGCAGCTGATCTACTAATGCATCGAGTTCCTCTTGGCGGATGACATCGTGTGGTGGCAAATATAAACTACAGACTGTCAACGAGCATGAAGTATGAATTCTTATAGCAACAGCCTGTAGAGTAGTATTCAATGGATGGGCAGTGCTGGGAAAAGTATTAGGTGTTAATATACAAACACCTCCAGACACTGCACCATCGTCACCACAGTCCTTTCTAAAGCTTCTAAACCCACGCATGGAAAAGTTATTGCTAGACTTCAGGAATGTTTCCTGAAGTGCAACACATGCGGGGTTGTAGGCTGAAATTATAGACTTGATGTCATCATGATGAGAACGCAAACCATGGCAGTTCCAAGAAACAAAGGAAGTTATTGTTTAATCTGAAAAGCTCCTTTCCCGGAGCTGGAAGGTATGTCATCTGACATCTCCTCGAGTGACAGATCTTCGTCAGAGGGATGTAGAGACACAGCGTCAGCTTCAAGGGATAAGGCTTTACGGGTGGATATGGAGGGTCTAAAATTGCCCTCCTTTGCAGATTTAAGTTTTAACGGCTTTAGGGCTTTTGATTTAGCCATCGGAGCTTTTCTACGGAGAGTATTTGCGGATGTTGTTTTTGACTTTTTCTCAGATGTATGGGGTAATTTGACTATCGGAAGTGAAAGAGCATCCGTTTGGGTACTAGCCGTTCTGGTGACCTTGGCGGCGACAGATGCATAGCTAACTCCTGCTTGAGGTGTTCGTGCTGTAACAGCACGTCTCGCCTCAGGATATGAGCAGTTATTCTTAACTTTAGTGGTTGTGATCTCCTTTTCCAGTATCCAGATAGGACAACTCCTAGCGTAGGAGGGGCGGTCACCCTTACAGTTGACACACCTCTCCTTTGCAGTACAAGACGAGCTGTCGTGGCCAACTGCTGCGCAGCGAGCGCAAGTCAGTTTGCCTCTGCAAGTCGCTTTGGAGTGACCAAATCTCTGGCACTGGAAACAACGCAAAGGATTTGGAATAAACGGCCTAACGGGTAGATGCAAATACGCAGCATTAATATGCTGCGGTAGTTGGTTGGTTGGTTGGGTTTTATGGCACAAGGTCCAAATAAGGACAAGCTGCGCCAGAAATTTATTTATTTTATTTTTTCTATTTTTTTTTTTTTAACCAATCAACTTTTAAAATTCCGATAAAAATATAAGTATTATTTATAAGATTAACATAAATAATAAATAGACAAACACCCAACATATAAAATAATAAATTATACCTAAAACATCTAAAATAAAAGGCTAAACTAAATCTGTAAAATGTCAAAGGTATTTATTTTAAAATCGTTGATTTAAAATTATATATAATTTATAAAATCAATGCTTCTCAAAAAAGCAAAAATATTTTGATGCGGAGGTTCGCCCAGCAAATCCCGCATCGTTAAAATATCAGTCTTAAAAAATTTAAAACGATGTTGGTTAAAATCAGAACATGAAATTAAAATATGAAACACAGTGTATGGTTCATCACACGTTTCACACCAAGGTTTTATTTCATTTAGGAATAAATGCTTATGAGTGAAACGTGTGTGTCCAATACGAAGGCGGGTTAATTTAACATCCGCACTCCGTAAAGGTAAAACTGGAAATGAAATGAGAGATGGAGTTATGGCATATAATTTGTTGCTGACTTGCATTCTCCATGATTCCTGCCAAAGTTTATGTACAAAACTTTTCACACCTTTTCTCGCATCACAAAGTGGAACGGAAGGCTGAAGTGGAGTAGATGCAGACTTTGCAGCTGCATCAGCCCTCTCGTTACCATCAAGACCTACATGTCCTGGGATCCAACAAATGATAATATCAAATCCCTTGCACTTCAGAGAGTCTAATAGGCAAAAAATCTCCGACACAACAGGGTGAAAGTTGACATTAATATTCTCCACAGCTTCTAATACACTCATGCTGTCAGTGTAAATACAAAATTTATGTGATTCTTTACTACCCACATACTGAAGCGCACTTAGTATAGCAGTTGCTTCAGCAGTGAAGATGGAGCAGGACATGTTAAGGCTGTAACTAAGAGTAATATTATCAATATAAACTCCACAGCCAACATGTCCGGCAGATTTTGAACCATCTGTAAATATAGGTTGATAAGAATCAAACTGACAGCGATGATAAGAATAGAGCTGATGGAAAACAATAGGAGATGTGTCGGATTTTTTGAATTCTGCAAAGGGATTGATTATTCTACATTGTGGCTCATACCAGGGTGGATGTGAAGTTCGATTTGTTGCAGTTATTCGAACGTCATGCAGGTCAGACAATATGAGATGAGATTTTATTCTGATGAGAAAAGGTGGAATGCTCCTTGGACGAGCATTATAGAGTCTTTTAAGGGCAGATGTAGGAATCATGGCACGTGATGGATGATGAGGGTCAGACATGATCTTAGCATAATAATTGAGAGACTGCTGCATTCGTCTCAGGTCTAAGGGATATTGTTGGCAAATTGCATATAGACTCTGGACGGGTGATGTGCGGAATGCGCCCGAACATATTCTCAGAGCAGAATGATGGACAGTGTCCAATCTGTGTAAAACAGAAGACCTAGCGGATCCATAAACAACACAACCGTAGTCTATGCGAGATAAAATTAGTGATTGGTAAACTCGGAGGAGTGACGTGCGATCAGCACCCCAAGATGTATTTGAAAGCACCTTGAGGATATTGAGCGATCGCTCGCACTTCTTCCGCAGATATAGTATATGCGGAAGAAAGGTTAATTTACGATCAAATATCACTCCGAGGAATTTTACCTCACTGACCACTGGTATAGGTGTGTTATTTATACGAATAACGGGATCATTGTGGAGGCTAGTCTTCCTGCAGAAATGGACACAATTGCTCTTGCTAGGAGAAAGTGTATGGCCATTCTCAGCACACCATGCAGCAATTTTATTAACAGATGTTTGTAATTGTCTCTCAATTAAATTCATGTTAGACCCTTCACAAGATATCTGCAAGTCATCAACATACAAGGTACCATAAACAGAAGGTGATAATTTATGGAGTATGCTGCTAATATAAAGGATAAAAAGGGTGACACTCAATATAGAACCTTGAGGTACACCTTCAACTTGATTAAAATGATCAGAATAAAATGTTCCTATCCGAACTTTAAAACCACGGGAGCGTAAAAAGTTTTGTATAAATATCGGCAAATTACCCCTAAAGCCAAAATCATACATCCTACGGAGAATTCCATAGCGCCACGTACGGTCATAAGCCTTCTCTATGTCGAAGAAAATGGAGACCAGATGGTTCCTCCGCACAAAAACATTGCGGATTTGGATCTCCAAATATGTGATATTATCAAGAGTGGATCTCCCTTTACGGAAGCCACTCTGATTAATATGTATACATTTATTTTTTTCTAAGACATATACGAGACGGGCGTTGACCATACGTTCGAGAGTCTTACACAAGCAACTCGTCAGAGCTATTGGTCGATAACTTGAAGGAACAGAAGGATCCTTACCAGCCTTAAGGATTGGAATCACTATTGCTTCGCTCCAAAGTGATGGAAATTTATTTTCAGTCCAGATCCTATTGAATAGATAAAGTAAGTTCAACAGGGAATCTGGACTTAAATGACGAAGCATTTGATAGCTGATTCCATCTGGTCCTGGGCTAGTATCATGGGCCTGCTGTAATGCTCTCTTCAATTCCAACATCCGAAATTCACAGTTGTAAGGGAAAGCTTGTCCATGGTTGAAACGAATTGGTGTTCTCTCAGCACGACTCTTTGTCCTAAAGAATGAAGGACTATAAGAGTCGTTGCTTGAGACGCTAGCAAAGGTTTCACCAAGGACGTTAGCGATGTCCTTAGGAGAAGAGTATATAGCAGCTCCGGATTTCAAAATAGGAATAGAAAATTCTCTATAGATTCCATTGGCTGCTTTCACTCTTCTCCACAACTGCTTACTGGATGTGGAAGAAGTAATTGAGGATACATAGCGAGACCAGGATTCCTTCTGACTTCGACGACGAGCACTGCGAGCTAATGCTTTTGCTCTCTTAAAGGCGATAAGATTCTCCGTTGTGGGGTATCTTCTGAATAGCCCCCATAACTTCCTCTGTTTCTTATAGGTGTTTTGACATTCATCATTCCACCAAGGTTTGCAACGCCTGTGTGGTGTAGAGGAACTCTTAGGAATTGATGCATCAGCTGCATTCTTAATTGTTTCAGTGACTTTACTGACGGCAATAGCAATATTTTCGATCATAACCATTGCATCATCAACAACTGCCAATTGCGAAAATAATGTCCAATCTGCCCGACTGTACACGTAAGTAGGTAGGCGTTGTCCTACACTACTACCTCCAGTCTGGGAGATGACGAGAGGAAAATGATCGCTGTTGTGCAGATCATTTCCTACTGTTAAATTTAACAATGGCAGAAGAGATGGTGAACAAATGGCCAGATCGAGAGAATGAAACGTTCTTGTGGGTACATGGAAATATGTATTCTCGTCGGTATTCAGCAGACAGAGACTATTATCTGAAATAAAACGCTCTATCTGCCGACCGCGAGAATTAGTATCATCATTTCCCCACAAAGAACTATGGCCGTTAAAGTCACCTAACAACAGAAATGGTGTTGGCAGCTGATCTATTAATGCATCAAGTTCCTCTTGGCGGATGACATCGTGTGGTGGCAAATACAAACTACAGACTGTCAACAAACATGATGTGTGAATTCTCACAGCAACAGCCTGTAGAGTAGTATTCAATGGATGGGCAGTGCTGGGAAAAGTATTAGATGTTAATATACAAACACCTCCAGACACTGCACCATCGTCACCACAGTCTTTTCTAAAGCTTCTAAACCCACGCATGGAAATGTTATTGCTGGACTTCAGGAATGTTTCCTGAAGTGCAACACATGCGGGGTTGTAGGCTGAAATTATGGACTTGATGTCATCATGATGAGAACGCAAACCATGGCAGTTCCAAGAAACAAAGGAAGTTATTGTTCAATTTGAAAAGCTCCTTTCCCGGAGCTGGAAGGCATGTCATCCGACATCTCCTCGAGCGATAAATCTTCGTCTGAGGGATGTAAGGAAACAGCATCAGCCTCCAGGTTTAAGGCTTTACGGGTGGATATAGAGGGCCTAATTTTGCCCTCTTTTGCAGATTTTAATTTTAAGGCCTTCATGGCTTTAGACTTAGCCATCGGAGCTTTTCTACGTTGAATATTTGTAGAGGTTGATTTTTGGCTTTTATCAGATGTAAGGGGTAATTTGACTAGTGGAAGTGAGAGAGCATCGGTTTGTGTACCAGCTGTTCTGGTGACCTTCACAGGGATCGGTGAGTGGTCCAATATTTTGGAATATTTATTATAATAAAGTAAATTGTTTTAAATGGCCCAATCATACAAACATCGTAACATTCGCAGACGATACTCTATTAATAATATCTGAATAAAAACTAAAGAGGAACTTAAAAATAATTGTAATGAATCATTAGCATACTTCTCAAACCTTTGCTCAGATTTAAAATTAAAGGTGTCACCTACTAAATCAAATGTCCTTATCCTAAGCAAAAAATCGCATACTTTAAAATATAACCCTAAAATAGTTTATAATAATGAAAGTTTAAAACATACAAAACTACTAACTTACTTAGGTATAAATATTGACCGAAAACTGTCATTTTTACCACATATTCGAAATTTAAAACCAAAAATAATCCAAATTTCTCAAAGTTTGAAAACCATGTCAACACTAAACTGGGGACTCAAGGGGAAGTTTATAAAAATAATTTATAATACTATAATAACTAGAATAATTCTCTATGGAGCACCTTTTTGGATCAACCCAATAAATCAACGAAAAACAAAACAATTACTAAGTCTGGAAAGGTACTTCACTCTTCAAATAACAAAATGTTTTCAAACGACCCCAACTTCTGCTCTGGAGATTCTGGCTGGCGTCCCACCCCTCCATCTTCAAGCAATCCAAGAAAGCAACAAAGCATTATTAATTCAACATCATCAAGAAATCCAGATTGGAAACCTTATACTACAACCAAAATGTGACAGCAAACCCCACAAAGATGCTCAACACCCAGCAGAGTGGCTCAAAAACCTTCAAGTTTTCCTAAATCCAAATTCAACCTCTGCCAATCAACCAAAACCAACAAATTGGGAAATTTTCACCGATGGTTCAAAAATTGAAGAAAACATTGGAGCTGCAATAGTCACCTATCACAACAAAATTCTCATAAATTCTAAATTAATTCGTTTACATAAATTTAATTCGATTTTTCAAGCAGAGGCAATAGCTATAAAACATGCAGTAATAGAAATAATAAAAAATCATCAATCTCCAACCACCATTTGGACAGATAGTAAATCAACCTTGCAAGCTCTCCAAAACCCTCATCCAGATTCCTCCATAATAGCCGAAATTCAACACATTATTTCAACTCATCAAAATTATAATATTCAACTCTGCTGGGTTAGAGCCCATCAAGGTACCCAAGGTAATGAAATGGCAGATTTAAAAGCCAAAGAGGCTACAAAACTACCAGATAAAAATATAACACATATACCATGGGCTAAAGCCCCTATTAAACTTCTACTTAAAAAGAATACCATTAAACAGTGGCAACAAGAATGGGATAGCTGTTTAACAGGCCGTCATTTATATCAATACTTGCCAACTGTCTCTAAGGATGTCTGCCACCAAGTTCCACAACTTAACCATCTTCTTACTAACCACGGACCGTATCCTGTTTATTATAAAAATATCAACAAAACAAGAACAGACAAATGTACCTGTGGCTCCACAGGTACAGCTCTTCACTATGTTCTAGTCTGCCCTCACACGAAAACCTACCATATCAAGAAATCACCAACTCAAACTGAGCAACAATTCTTAAATTTCTGTTTAAAAGATCCTTTTAGAAGGAAAAAACTCCAAGACTTGGGAAACTTTCTCATGTCAAAAGACCTCCAATTCTGCCAAGACCAGACTTCAACCACCATTCAAGGATCCACCATACTGAGCTCGGACTCAGACTCTGACTTTTAAAAAGCAGACTCTCACCATGAATAAAATTATCAAACAAAAAAGACTTAATTGTACTTTTAAAGAATTTCTATTGTATTGTTTTAAGTATACTATTGTAAATACCAACTACCTAATTATTAACTTTTCTCTATATTACCATTGCTCTTATTATAATCCAAAATATTATTCTAGTTATAACTATTCTCAACTGAGAAATTTGTATATACATTTTCATTTACTTTAATTAATCTTATTTTTCTTCTTATCTTACATATTATTTAACTAATTTTGTTCTTTAAATATTACTGTAACTGAACTGTGAAGCATTGACCTATTGCATAGGTCAATGCTGACCTTTGTGCCCCACCATTGGAAAATTTAATCAATAAACTTAACCGGGTTGCGGTTCTCGGGAGGCGCTCCGGGGTCCCCTTGGGGTGCTCTCTGCTCAAACCGACGTGGAGGGGACTTAACCCGATAACCTTAGGTAAAGTCCGGGGTCCCTCCCTCGTCTTCTCAGTCTGTCTAGAGCAACCATCTCTACATTCAAAAATTAGCCCCCAACAAAGTGAACAAACCCAAACCCATATCTCTTCATCTCCAAGTGTCCAAGAAAAGCTGTTGGATTTAGAAAATACAATAATCCCAAATTTAATAGGAAAAATTGAGTGTCTACAAGAATCGATCACTTCTACTTTTCCTAGAACGGAAACAATCTCCCAAATACCTGCACCAAAGCTATATAGTGATGTGGCAAGAGAAGAAAACTCTTTAATTATTAAAAAATCTAAAGACTTTCACCCATTTGAAAAACTTAAAGATATTGAAACAGATATTTCTCCCAAGGGAATCTATAACCGCACAAACTTTATTGAGATAAAATGTAAGAATAAAGAGGAATTAACAAATCTAAAGAAAACTTTAACAGAGAAAAACATCCCTGTTGAAAACAAAAGGATCCAAATGCAGAAATTGATCATTCTTAACGTTCCTGGCAGTATTCCAAAAGAAAAATTGATAACCGCACTTACTGAAAAATCAAAAACACCCGATCTGGACAAACATATTAAAATCATCAGCTACAGGAAAACTCTTAGCCCTTTTAACCTATATAACTTCATTTTCGAAGCCCCAAGAATTATATCCAAAACTCTTTTAGCTAAGAACCAAATATACATTGGACTCGCAAGATATCAAATTGACGTCTTCAGATCGTTAAAGAGATGTCAACAATGCCAAAATTTCCGCCACACAACAAGTGAGTGCAGCTGCAAAAACTTTTATTGTGCAAAATGTGGCAACCGCCACCCAACAGATAAATGTACATCGAAATATTATAACTGTATCAACTACATTGAAGCCAACTATAATGGTGCAAACTACCCCACAGATCACGCAGCATTTGATCTAAATTGTTATTCTTATCAAGAACATCTTAATCAATCATCTCCAAATTATGATCTTCACCAGCCACATTACACGGATCAAACCAACTTTAATCCAAACTACAACTCTTATCCCAGCTTTCAACACCCCAACTACTTCCTCAACTAATCACCTCTAATCTTCATTTTCCCATCCTCAAATCTGACAATGAATACTGACTATATAGACAAAAAACTAAACTGTTTGCAAATAAATCTACAACGCAGTAGGTCAGCTACAACCCAACTAATAACTTTCGTAACAGAAAAGAATATCGACATAGTGCTCCTTCAAGAACCTTATGCCCCATCAGGCGAACTGCGAACTCTTCCAACAAGCTGGAAATCATTTTATCTTAAAAACCAAGTCCACCCACCCAGAGCAGCAATCATCATCAATTCATCAATTAACCCACTCACCATTTTTCTCCACCGTGATTTAGTAATTCTTCGCTTGGACTTTGGCTCAAATTCATATATTTTTTGTAGTTGCTACCTTTCACCAGCAGAAGACATTCACACCACCCTTAAACTTATTAAAGACAATACAAAACACTTCCAAAACCTTCCACTTTATCTGGCTGGAGACTTTAATGGTCAAAGTACCCTTTGGGGTTACCCTTCAAACAACTCGAGAGGACTGGCTATTGAAGATTTTATAGCTGAGAACAACTTTTTCATCAACAATATCCAACCCTGCAATCCAACTTTCATCGGTCCTAATGGCCAAGGATGGCCTGATCTCACTTTAACCAATCATCATAGCTTTCATTCTATCCAAAATTGGTCAGTAAGCAACGAAATAACCTGTTCAGATCACGCATACATCACTTTTGAACTCAACAATCCAATAACAGTCTTTTTCAATAAACGCTACAAATCCATCAATAATCAGAGAAAATTTAAAAACTCAATAAAATCAAAAATTCAAGTTCTGAATCACCACCTCACTCCATGTTCCTCCACATCAGACCTGGACAATCTAACTGATCTAATAATATCTACCCTTCAAGATTCGGCAAACGAAAGCTTTAAAATCAGAACTCCAAAGAACATTTCATCCTTAAACTGGTGGAATAATTCTCTTCTAATTCTTAAAAAGAAAACTAAAGCTTTGCGAAGATTACTCAAGTCAAGCAAAAATGATACTGAAAGAAAACACCTCAGTTCTAAATATAAACAAAATCTAGCGACATACAAAAGGGAAATTATAAAGGCTAAAACCAACAGCTGGCGAAAGTTCTGCACAGATAATACAGAAACATTTGGCATCCTTCAAAAGATCGCAACAGGAAAAATCTTTCAACCCACTAAATTTCAAGCACTCAACACTCTCCAGCCAACACAATTAAACTTTCCTTCCACCTTAAATGGCCTCCTCCAATCAGCTTTTCCAGATGACGATCCAGCAACCGATAATCCTTCTCAAGCAATCTTAAGAACAAAACACTACACATTTTCTAACATTCAAGACCAACCTTTCACGCTTTCAGAACTACACCACACCATTAAAAATCTCAACAACACCAAAGCGCCGGGAATTGATGGCCTGGACAATCTCATCATGAAATACTTCTTCTCTGCAGCCCCAACTTTTCTTCTAAATTATTTCAACAAATGCCTTTCCTTAAATTATTTTCCAAAACATTTTAAAAGAGCCAATGTTGTCTTCTTCTTGAAAAAAATAAAGATCCTACAGTACCAACCTCCTACAGAGCCATCTGCCTATTACCAGCTTTAGGCAAAATCTATGAAAGGTTACTTGTGGACAGACTAAAGCACCATATTAATTCCAACAATCTTAACCATCCTAACCAATTTGGCTTTTCAACAAACAAATCAACTGAACATGCAATACAAAAAGCAATCTCTACAATAAACAAAAATAAAGATAATAATCTCTATTCTGCGCTAATCAGCTTAGATATAACACAGGCCTTTGATTCCCTCTGGTTTCCTCATCTAAAATTAATACTTTCAAACATTGAAGCCCCGGGAAATATAACAAGAACCTTCTTCAACTTCCTGGAAGATAGAGAAGTTCAAGCTTTCTATGACGGCGGTGTAATCAAGAAAGTACAATCCAAAGGCTGTCCGCAAGGTTCCATCAGCGGACCGATTCTCTGGAACCTTTATTTTAACACCCTACTAAATTCCAACTGGCCAAGGCACACAATCGTAATTGCTTTCGCTGATGACTCCCTATTAATAGTAAATGGACAAACTAAAGAAAACCTAAAAAGAAATCGTAACGAATCTTTAAAATTATTTTCGGACATCTGCAACACCCTAAATTTAAAAATCTCTATATCTAAAAGCGAAGCAATGCTCATTGGAAAAAAGAATAAAAGCCTAAAATATAACCCCAAACTCACCCTCCAAGGCAAAAGCCTAAAACACACAAAAGTTCTCACCTTTTTAGGCATCAAAATAGACCACGATGTTAATTTCCTGGCTCACGTCAGTTCCTTCAAGCCGAAAGTCCTCCCAATAGCACAACGTCTGCGATCCATGATGGGATGGTTGGTTGGTTGGTTGGTTTTAATGGCGCAAGGTCCAAGTAAGGACAAGCTGCGCCAGACACACAGTCGTTATTATTTACTTTCTTTGTTCAAACCATTAAAATGTTAATATTATTTTAAAATATCAAAATAAAGTATAAATATGTATATCATCTAAAATTAATAAGATTTAAAATTTGAAAATTTGTAGTTTAAAAATTTCTAAGTTTAGATAAAATTTATAAAACCAATTGCTTTTAAAAACGCAAAGAGATTGCGATGCGGTGGTTCACCTAGTAAATCTTGTAAGGTTAAAATATCACTATTAAAAAATGTGAAACGATAATTGTTAAAATCTGGACATACAATTAAAATATGACGCACTGTGTATGGTTCATCACATGTCTCACACCAAGGATTTAATTCACTTAAGAATAAATGCCTATGAGTAAAACATGTGTGACCAATACGAAGGCGAGTCAGTTTAACATCCGCGCTTCGCAATGTTAAAATTGATAATGGGATGATTAATGGAAAGATGGAATAAAGTTTGTTGCAGACTTGTAAATTCCAGGATTCCTGCCAAAGAGACTTTACGAAATGTTTAATTCCCTTTTTTACATCCATTGATGGAACTGAAGGTAGAGTAGGAGTTGTAGCAGACCTAGCAGCTGCATCAGCCTTCTCATTGCCATATATTCCCATGTGGCCTGGTATCCAGCAGAACCGTATCTCAAATCCCTTGCTATTTAGAGAATTAATTAATTTGAAAATATTGGATACAACAGGATGACAATTTAGGTTGTTATTTTTCAACGCTACTAGCACACTATTACTGTCAGTGTAGACAAAGTAGTTACGTTCATTTCTAGAACTCACCTGCTGAAGTGCACGGAATATAGACATGGCTTCAGCAGTAAAGATGGAGCAGGACTTGTGGAGAGTAAAACTAAATGAGGTATTATCAAAATAAATACCACAGCCAACGTGTCCTGCAGTTTTGGATCCATCTGTGAATATAGGTGTGTATTGTTTATACTGACAGCGATGAAATGCATAAATTTGTTGAAAAATAGTCGGTGTTGTATCTGCCTTTTTGAAATTTTCAAAGGGATTGATAACAACGATATGTGGATCATACCAAGGCGGATGTGCGAACAAGTCTGTAGACTCAATCGGAACATCAATAAGGTCAGACAGGAAAACATAGGATTGAATGCGGGAGAGAAATGGTTGAATGCTTGATGGTCTAGCATTATATATTCTCTTTAGAGCAGCATTAGGAATCGTGGAATGTAAGGGATGATGAGGTGAAGACATAATTTTTGAATAATGATTAAGAGACAGCTGTATCCGCCGCAGATCTAAGGGTAACTGTTTGCAGATTACATATAGACTCTGGACGGGTGATGTGCGAAAAGCTCCACAGCATATCCTTAAAGCAGTGTGGTGAACAGTGTCCAATCTGCGTAAGATGGAGAGTCTAGTTGACCCATAAGCAACACAGCCGTAGTCAATTCGAGATAAAATTACAGATTGGTAAATTCTTAGGAGTGATGTACGATCTGCTCCCCAAGATGTATTCGAAAGCACCCTGAGGATATTCAGCAGTCGCTCACATTTCTTCCGCAAATGTAAAACATGCGGGAGGAATGTTAACTTTTTATCAAAAATCACACCAAGGAATTTTATCTCATTTACCACAGGAATAGGTCTACTTCTTATGTGAAGTACAGGATCTTCATGGAAACTAGTTTTCCTACAGAAATGGACACAGCAACTCTTACTTGGAGATATACTAAGGCCATTCCGTTCACACCAGATAGTTAAATTATTTACAGCTGTTTGCAACTGTCTCTCAATTATATTGATGTTTGAACCCTGATATGAAATCTGCAAGTCATCAACATATAAATTACTATGAACAGAAGATGGTAACTGATGAAGTATGTTACTGATGAAAAGGTTAAAAAGGGTGACACTTAAAACGCTACCTTGAGGGACCCCCTCAGCTTGTATAAAAGTATTGGAAACTGTAGTTCCAACACGTACTTTAAAAAGCCTAGTGGCCAAGAAATTTCGAATGAATATAGGAAGATTACCCCTAAAACCAAGATTATGCATAGTACGGAGAATGCCATAACGCCAAGTTCGATCGTATGCTTTCTCAATATCGAAGAAGATTGCAATAAGGTGGTTTCTCCTCACGAAAGCATTTCGAATTTGGGATTCTAGATCCAGTATGTTATCAATAGTGGATCGTCCTCTTCGAAAACCGCTTTGATGATGAGGTATGCAATCATTCTTCTCTAAGACATAATTAAGTCTAGCATTGATCATGCGCTCGAAAGTTTTGCACATACAACTCGTAAGAGCTATTGGACGATAACTCAGAGGATCAGATGAATCTTTGCCAGGTTTCAAAATTGGAATCACTATCGCTTCTTTCCATGATGTAGGATAAGCATGCTCAATCCAGATTCTATTAAACAATGAGAGTATGTTTAATAAAGAATCATGATTTAGATGACGGAGCATTTGATACGAGATTCCATCAGGTCCTGGGGTTGTGTCGTTTGCCTGAGATAAGGCAGTCTTCAATTCTGACAATTTAAAAGCACAATTGTAGGGTGGATTTTGTCGATCATGAAAATTTACAGGTTTCCGCTCAGCAATTCTTTTAATCCTTAGAAAAGTAGGATTATATGAATCAGAGCTGGAAACACTAGCAAAAGTTTCACCGATGACATTAGCAATATCTACCGCTGAGGAGTGTATTGCAGCTCCGGATTTTAATACAGGAATGGAATAATCCTGATAAATACCATTGGCTGCTTTAACTTTCCTCCACAATTGTTTGCTTGTTGTCGATGAATTGATTGACGACACATAGCGAATCCAAGATTCTCTTTGAGTCTGACGTCTAACTCTTCGAGCTTGAGCTTTGGCTCTTTTAAAAGCAACAAGATTATCTGTGGTAGGGTATCTTCGAAATATATTCCATTGCTTCCTTTGTTTCTTATAGGAGAGATGGCACTCTTCATTCCACCAAGGTTTTCGGTGTTTATGTGGAAAGGTGGAATTTTTAGGGATAGCAACATCCGCAGCTCGGATTATTGTGTCAGTGACATACTTAACGGCATCATCTATGACATCTGTCTTAACTCTTGTCTCACTGATCACAGCCAATTGCGTGAAAAGCGTCCAATCGGCTCGACTGTACACATAATTAGGTGGATGTTGACGCACACTATTATTTCCAGCCTGAGACACGATTAGAGGGAAATGATCACTATTGTAGAGGTCATTTCCAACAGCAAAATTCAGCAATGGCAGGAGTGATGGAGAACAAATAGCTAAGTCAAGAGAGTGAAATGTCCGTGTAGGTTCGTGGAAATAAGTCTTCTCGTCGGTATTCAGCAGACAGAGGCAATTGTCAGATATAAATTGCTCTATCTGACGACCGCGAGAATTCGTATCATCACTACCCCACAGAGGACTATGTCCGTTAAAATCACCAAGCAATAAAAATGGAGCTGGGAGTTGGTCAAGTAAGTCGTTTAGTTCCTCAGCTTGGATGACATCATTCGGTGGTAAGTAGAGGCTACAAACTGTAATCAGACATGCGGTGTGAACTCTCACAGCCACAGCCTGGAGTGTAGTTCTTAACTGATGTGCTGTACTGGGATAATTGTTTGATGTAATTATACAAACTCCACCAGACACAGCAGCATCACCACCATAATCCTTTCTAAAGCATTGAAACCCACGCATTTTAGTGATAACAGTGGGCTTCAGGAATGTTTCCTGGAGAGCCACACATGCGGGGTTAAAGCGAGAGATAATGGATTTGATATCATCAATGCGAGACCGAAAACCACGACAATTCCAGGAAACAAAGGAAGTCATCAATGGAATATATTCTAACCTTTATCACTGTTGCTCATCGTCATCTCAGATGAATCTTCCGAATTGAAATCATCATCTGATGGATGCAGTTTGACAGTATCTGCATCCAGACAGAGAAGAGCTTTTTTCGTTATTATGGAAGACTTTCGAACGCCTTCCTTGGCCATTTTTAATTTTCTAGCCTTTAAGGCTTTTGATTTTGCCAAAGCTGATTTGGCGATTACGGGCGTAGTATTTTCTATTGTTTTTTGCTTCGGAAGAAAGCTAACTGTAGAAGCAGAATTTGTTTCCGTTTGAGTGCTGCAGGATCGGGTTACTTTTTTTGTTATTGTAGCATAACTAACACCAGGAGTGGGAGTGCGGGAACTAATTATCCGACGAGCTTCTAAATAGGAAACATTGTTCTTAATTTTGATGGTGACAATTTCCTTTTCCTGTTGCCAAACGGGACAAGATCTAGAATAAGAAGTGTGGTTACCTTTACAGTTAACACACACTTCTTTGGCTTCGCAGGTAGTACTTTCATGGCCAACGTCAGAACAACGGGCACAAGTGAGTTTTCCTCTGCAAGCCATTTTAGAGTGTCCAAATCGTTGACACTGGAAGCATCTTAGAGGATTAGGGATAAAAGGCCGAACAGAACATCGCATATAAGCCACTTTAATATTTTGCGGCAAGTCTGGTGTCGAGAAAGTCAAAATGAGATGCTTTGTGTTTAGGACTATGCCATCTCTTTTGATCGTAATTCTTTTTACAGCGCAGACTTTTTGGGTTTTCAAATTTTCCAATATTTCATCGGTTGGGGTGTGAAACAAGTCCTCCGAAGAGATAACACCTCGTGAAAAATTTAAATTTCTATGTGGTTCGACAGTTACCGCAATGTCACCAATTGCTTTCATGTTTTGCATCAGGACTGACTGTTTGTCGGATGCAGTCTCTATCAACAGAACACCCGATCGCAACTTCTTAATAGATTTAACAGCTCCAATATGTGAAGCTATACATTTTTCAATAAGAAAAGGGGAAACATATTCAAATGTATTTCCAATTCTTTTTATTATAAAAAATTTGGCGCTACATGTTAACATTTGTTGCTCCCGAGGGAGTGAAGAGAAAGTATTTTTATCCATATAGGAAGAATATAAATTCAGGGACCAGACGGCACCACCCACCATGGAGCCCTACGAGGGGATGCACATTAATTGCACCAATGCTAGTCGGTCCCCATACGCTCATGGTACATCCCTGAAGTGGTCTCCACCCTTAACGAGTCACCCAGTAGATGTACCGATCGCTTGATCCATAAAGCCGATTGATGTGCTGAGGACCACAACACACCTCCCGTTTACCTGAAGCAGAGGCCAAAGCAATGTGTTGGTCTCTGGAGGCCTCAATTACCAGGATCCTCCTTTCCAGGGACACGGGTCTCCACGCACGGCAAACACGTGGGTGATTTAGTCCTCAAGAGTAGCTAATAGCAACAGAGCGGCGAAAGCTACTCAAGGGGAGCCCTCAACCTCTTACGAGGCAACCACACTGAGGGAGAAGAGGAAGAAAAAGCAGAAGAGTAGAGGAGAGAGGAAAAGAAAGAAGAGGACAGATCACTAGGGTACCTCGGGATTGTGACACCCGTGTTTACCTAAAGAAGGTAAACCCCCTGAGGGGATCCATGATGGGAAATGACTGGGGTCTAAAAGGTATCTTTTTGAAAACTATCTACCTTACAATAGTGGAAAAAATTATCACCTATGGTTCATCGACTTGGGCACTCCCTCTAACAACTAGGAAGATTAAACATTTAACCACCCTTCAAAGATACTTCACAATTCTTATTACCAGAACATTCAAAACTACTTCATCAGCGGCCGCAAATGTACTGGCTGGCCTCGCACCTTTGCATCTCACTGCAGAAGCAATCGCCCTAAAAACACAAGTTCTTCAACTAAAACAAGAAATAAAAGTCTCCAATAACATCAGGCTCTCAGCAGAAGACTTTGAACAACCATTTAACAAAGACCTTTTACACCCTATTATAAGAAACCACCGTCATAAAATCTATAATCTTCCTCCGTCTTCCTCCTCACAGCAGCCACCTCCAACCCTTTATAATATGTATACAGACGGCTCCCAATTTGATAACAAAACTGGTGCTGCCTTCATTATCATGAAAGACTCTATCGTAATACATAAAGAATTTATCAAATTACATGAAAATAATTCAGTTTTCCAAGCTGAAGCCATAGCCATCAATAAATCAATTAACCACTGTATAATTCACAATCTCTTCAACGTTACTATTTGGACAGACAGCCTTTCCTTCCTGCTTGCTATCTCAAATCCGCATCACAAATCACCCATAATTAAAGAAATTCAAAAAACTCTTTTTCATAATCAAGACCTTCTACAACTAAGCTGGATTAAAGCACATGCCGGCTTCAAAGGTAATGAAATAGCTGATGAAGCAGCAAAGGAAGCAGCCTCACTCCCAGATTCTCAAACTACAATAGTCAAATGGTCCCGAGCTAAAGCAAAAAGAATCATAAACCAAAATCTCCTTAATAAATGGCAATCCTCATGGGCAAATTCATCAACCGGCCAATTCACAAGATTATTAATACCAAAAATAGACCCCAAAATCCTTTTCTCAAATCCACTAATCAACTACTACCTAACTAATCACGCTCCATGCCCTAGCTACTTCCATAGATTCGGTAAAGCCAGCTCGGAACTCTGTACCTGCGGTAAAATTGGAGATATAGCTCACTACCTCACAGACTGCCCAATTACTCTACCATTTCACTTGAAAATTTCACCGACACAAAGCTTGCATCAATTTCTAAAATTTGCAATAACAGATCCTTTCAGGAAGCACAAACTTATAAAACTAATGTCTCTACAACAAGATAAAGGATTAGAACTCTGCAAAGACCCAATCGACAACTCATCGGCAGCAAACATCGATGAATTGAATTCTTCAGATAGTGATGATAACAGTTAAATGTATGTTCCAATTTCACCTCCAAACCAGTTAAATTTCTTATTTCAATAACTCCAATCTCCAAGTTCTCAATCCTAATAACCGATAATCATCCTCATCCTTCTCAGTCATCTTCACAAGCTCTATGATATTCAAACCAAATGATCACTTTGCAATAAGAACAGTCAACTTTTAACATGTACCGTTTTCTAAAAATAAGGACCTCATAAGCCTGAAGAACTTTTTCAGCCAACCAATCTTTTCATGTATTTATCTATTTGTTTTCTGTTGTTCTTAAATATTTTATTTACTTAACTCAATTGTTACCTAGTAATTTATCAACCTAATTGTTTTCTCTTGTTCCTAATTATATTTTTTTTACATAACTCAATTGTTTACCTAAAATAACTTATCTTCTTAAAGAATCAACAACTGATTATAATATGTTATCAATTAAAACACACCATAGTCTTAATATTCAGGTAGTTAAACTGTCATCCTCATAATTGTTTAATATTCGCTAATTGTTTAATTGTATAATTGTTCAATTGTTTATTTGTTTAATTGTTCTTGCAACCATTACCTCTACTCATACTACTCCCATTCAAACTGTATTTATCAATTTTAACCCCACTACATCAAATTTTGTATTATATTTGGTATTATATCATATTTTGTATTGTTTACATACTTTGTACAGTTTATCTAAAATAACCTATTATTTTCTTTAAGAATCAACAACTGATTATAATAACTGTCATCCTCATAACTGTCTAATAACTGTTAAATTGTTTAATTGTATTATTGTATAATCGTTCAGTTGTTTAATAGTTCAGTTGTTTATGCAACCATCACTTCATCTCATACTAATCCATTCTTAATGTAAATATCAATTCAAATTCCTCTACATTAAATATTGTTTCTTATTTGGAACTATATCAAATTTTGTACTGTTAACATTTATTGTACTGTACCTAAAATAACTTCTTATTTTTCTCTTTAAGAATCAATAATTGATCATAATATGTGTTCTCATTTTAAACACAAATTTATCTAAATACTCTGGTTGTTAAACTCATCCTCATAATTATTTAATAATTGCTTAATTGTTTAGTTGTTTAATTGTATTGTTGTTCAATTGTTAATCGTTTTTCTGGTTTAACAGTTTTTTTCTATATTGTTTAACTCAAGTCTCTTTAAAAACCACTTGTTTGCTTTATCTGCTTTGTATAAACAAGGAATGCTGTATTCCTATGTAACAACTTAAGAACTGTGATACAGTGGCCTACTGCGTAGGCCACTGTAGGCCTAAATGAGCCCCACCTCTGTACATATTAGTTTTTAAATAAATTTGTCGTGTTGCGGTTCTCGGCGAGCGCCTGACACCCGGTGGAAGGTGCTCGTTTCTCTAGATTGAGGAGGGAGCATACCTGATAACCTATAGGTACAGTACAGGGCTCTCTCCTCTCGTTGTCTGTCTGTCTAGAGCAACCCCAGAACCGTAACCGCCTCTGCAACTTGAATAGCTTCAGTCCTGCTTTCACCTACAACCAATATCTTTACCCAGCTTATGTCAACCATTTTTCAGCGTTTCTTCAAAGTTTTTTCATCATTAATTCAATATTGTAGTCATCTCAAGCTACTTCATTAGGTTGTCTTCGTTACTTTTTGTTCACTACTATTCCTGTTTATATTGCTCAACAACCAAATCAACAATTATTAAACATCATCCCTATCTTCTCAAGCTATTGAGTTTTTGAAAACCCGAATCAAACATTTATCTACTCGGATAACTCATCATGACTGCTTTAAGGAAAACGAACTCCTATCCTCTGATTTTTCCAACAACTTTACTGTCACAGAATACTGCTTCAGGCAACTACGCACTAATTAACTCAACTAGTACTCAGGCCCAAGTTCCTCAAGACTCCAATCAGACTAAACCCCCACCACCAAAACCAGTGGAAGATCCAAATGTTCTACTAGAGGAATTGGGAAAGGTCATAAATGGAAAACGTGGAGAAAAATATCATCTACCTAAAGAAGCCAGAACAAATGGTCAGAAACTTCTGGACAAAATTTCAAAAATTGTTAAAACCTGCTATAATCAACAACCAACTCAAAATGAAGACCTTGCAATGAATTTAATTAGATCGAATGATGAAATTCAACATTTAAAAAACAATATAATTCCAAACTTAATAGACAAACTTGACGAACTTAATACTTCACTAACAAATACCCAACAACTACAATCTACAGCTCATCAAACCCTCCCAGAAGCCAAAAAATCTTACAGCGCAGCTCTACAGCAAAAACCATCTTTAATTGTCAAAAATATAGATAACGAAGAAATTTCAACTAAACTAAATCAAATTAAAACAAACATAAGGCCCAAGGGCATCTACAAACGGAATAACTACCTAGAAATAAAGTGTAAAAATCTTCAAGACCTAAACGAATTAACGAACCAACTTAAAGAACAAAATATTGCAACGGAAAGAAAAAAACCCTCAACTCAGAAGTTAATAATCTTAAACACACCAGCTCAAATAACCAAAGAAAACATTCTCAATGCCATAAATGAAGATCTTGAAATACCGATGACTGAAAACCTCTTTAAAATAATAGAACACAGGAAAACAGCAAGCCATCTAAATCTATGGAATTTCATCATTGAATCCCCACGTCCCCTGGCTCACAAACTTTTAAACCAAAAATTCCTATACCTTGGAATTGGCAAATTTAAAATTGACAAATTTATGACCGTTAAAAGATGCTTTAACTGTCAAGACTTTCAACACGCCACTCAAGACTGCCCCAGAAGAAATTATTACTGTGGAAAATGTGGCAGAAAACATAAAACAGATGAATGTACCTCCAAAGATCGACACTGCATCAATTGCCATATGGCAAATCTAAATGGGTATCAATATCACTATACCCACGCAGCTTTTGACATTAATTGTCCTTCCTACAATGACTTCATTAACTACTATCCTTCCCAATAATCCTAATAACAAATAATCTATAAAGCTTAAAACAACCACTAAATCATATCCAGTCTTCATCTAAATCATCAAAACATGTCTACAGATAATAACTCAACTCTTTCAGAATCTTCATTACCTATGGATAAATATTTAATTAAACATCCAATTCAAAATCTCAATTGCATTCAAATCAATTTACAACATAGCCGCTCGGCAATGACACAACTGCATCAAACGTTACATGAAAACGATATTGGCCTAGCTTTAATTCAAGAACCCTATTGTGTAAAGAATAAATTAAGAGGACACCCCCACAACTGGAAGATATACTGCCAGGAGGATATTCAAACACCAAGAGCAGCGATCATCCTAACATTACAATTACAACCACTAATAATACATCTTCATAGAGACATTGTAGCATTAAAAATCACCACCAACGAACTAAATCTTCTTTTCATAAGCCTTTATGCATCACCAACGGAAAACATAGAAAATACACTCCAACTATTGGACAATATTCTCACTGTTAACAATGATACACCGACTATTATTGCAGGTGATTTTAATTCCCACAACATCATCTGGGGCTAC
This sequence comes from Latrodectus hesperus, assembly GCA_037975125.1. Classification (NCBI taxonomy): domain Eukaryota; kingdom Metazoa; phylum Arthropoda; class Arachnida; order Araneae; family Theridiidae; genus Latrodectus; species Latrodectus hesperus. Next base: position 44,884,891 of record CM075860.1, read on the forward strand.
CCCTCTAACAATTCAAGAGGTATTATACTAGAAAACTTCATAACGCAACACAATCTTCTAATCTGCAATGAAGACAACAGCCCCCCTCCTTTACAGGCCCAAATGGAGTAGGCTGGCCGGACTTGACATTGGCATCACTTTCCTGCATCAACCACATCCATAACTGGCATTTATCAGACGAAATAACATGTTCTGATCACAATTACATCTACTTCAACTTCAACAAACCCCTATCAATAACATTTAACCAACGCTACAAAACTATTAACAATCAACAAAAATTTATCAAAAACATAAAACCTATAATGTCAACGCTAAAAGATCAACTTGTCACCTGCAATACAATAGCAAATCTCGATTCAATCACGAATCAATTTACTGACGACATAAGAAAAATTGCAGCCAAAACATTTAAAATTAGAATCCCAAGTGCAAGAACGAAACCAAGATGGTGGAACTCCAATCTAAGACAACTACGCCAAAAGACACGAGCCCTAAGAAGAAGAATTAAAAATTCACAAGATGAATCTAACAAACTTAAAATTCTCAAATTATTTAAACAGTCACAAAGCACCTATAAAAAAGCAATCTTAGAAGCCAAGTTTAATAGCTGGACTAATTTCTGCACTAAAAACAAGGCAGAATTTGGAATTTTACAGAAAATAGCAACAGATAAGGTCTTTCGCCCATCACAATTTCAAACTTTTAATGCAACATCTATAAATAACCCAGACATGAATCATCACCTGCAAGTTCTGCTGGATTCAACCTACCCAGACGACATCTACCCACCATCTCCAACCTCCTCGTTCTCATCTACCTCTCACAACCAAGTACTTCAAAACACTCCCGACCCCCCTTCACGCAACATGAACTTTACTTCATTATCAAAAATCTAGACATATCTCGTGCTCCAGGTATAGATGGTATTGATAATGCCATTGCCAAATTAATTTACAAATCTAATCCAAAAGCTCTACTTAACTATTACAATACCTGCCTTAATTTAACATACTTCCCTAAAGCCTTCAAGACAGGACAAGTGGTCTTCTTCTTAAAAAAGGGAAAAATCCTGCGGAACCTTCATCGTATAGGCCAATATGCCTTCTTCCTGCTTTGGGTAAAATTCTGGAACGTCTAACGCAAAATCGATTTAAACACTACCTGCACAAGTATCAACAACTCCATCCAAATCAGTTCGGCTTTAGAGCCAACTGCTCAACAGATCATGCTCTTATAAAAGCTAAAACAATAATTGAAACCAACAAAAAAGAAGGATTCTATACAGCAATGATAGCCCTTGACATCAAGCAAGCTTTTGATTCGGTATGGTACCCACATCTACGAAAAATCCTACTCACAGAAATAATTTCTCCACCTAACATTATTAATCTATTAATAAGCTTTCTCACTGATAGACATCTAATCACCATTCATGATGGAGGCTTGGTCCAAAAACCTCAGTCGAGAGGCTGCCCTCAAGGCTCGGTTGGAGGACCCATACTGTGGAATGTTTATTTTGATGGATTATTACGAGCTGATTGGCCCTCACATACAGAAGTCATAGCCTTTGCGGACGATACTTTACTACTTATAAAAGCTCCAACTAAAGAAAAATTGAAATTTAATTGTAATAGATCACTGGAAATTATTTCTAATTATTGCAACAAATTAAAAGTAACCATCTCTATTCCAAAAACATCTGTTATGATTTTTGGCCACAGCAAAAAAACACTACAATATAATCCAAAAATAACACTTAATGGTACCAGCCTAAAACATTCTAAACATATAAAATATCTGGGAATAATCTTCGATAAAAAGCTGTCTTACCTGGAGCATATTAGACAACAAAAGATAAAAGTAATCCCGATAGCTCAACGACTAAGATCAATGGCAGGTCGTGACTGGGGATTAAGAGGATCAATCCTAAAGAAAATCTATCAAGCAGTAGTCGAAAGAATCCTCCTGTACGGATCAACAACATGGATCTTCCCACTCACAGAAAGGAAGAAGAGACAACTTGATAGCATCCAGCGGCATTTTACCTTATTAATAACCAGATCTTTTCGTACCACTTCCACTACAGCCTTAACAATTTTAGCAGGAACTATTCCTCTTCACCTTATGGCAATTAAAGAAGCCATAACTCACAAAGTAATCTTACTTCAACAAGATCATCACGAACAAAACATAGAGTTAATCTCAGCCGACTTTGAATCCCCTACTCACAAAGATCTTCACCATCCAAACAATTACAATAAAGGTATTCTAACTTTCAATCTCCCTAAAACCACTGTCGATATCCCACCATCAGAACCTAAAATTGAAACCAAAATAAACATTTACACTGATGGCTCTAAACAGGACAACAGCAACACAGGGGCAGCATTTGTTGTCTTTGAAGCAAATACCATTAAAGATACTAAAAAATTCAAACTCCATAATCACAATAGCATCTTCCAAGCAGAAGCCTTGGCCATAAATAAAGCTATTGACTACATCAATTCTATCCCAATCTCCTCAGTCACGATCTGGTCCGACAGCATGTCAGTTTTACAAGCACTTAATAATCCTCATCATAGATCCCCCCAAATCCATGAAATACAACTACAACTCCAAAAATTAACTGAACATACAAAAACCCAAATCTGCTGGGTTAAGGGACACTCCGGCAATATAGGCAACGAACAAGCAGATATGGCAGCAAAAGACGCAGCAATCAATCCAGACCTCACAGTAGAAGCAATCGCCAAACCTAAATCAATGCTTAAATCCTATTTATCTACATATATACTAAAAGAATGGCAAAAATTATGGGATGAAGACACCACAGGACGTGCAACTTACAACATCTTCCCCAAAATCTCAGCTACTCGTCTCTCAACAAATCCCTTCATCAATTACACCATTACAAAACATGGACCATTCCCAGAATACCTATACAAGATCAAAAAAGCAACAACGGATGACTGCATCTGTGGAGATAAAGGCTCCCTGATGCATTACCTACAAAACTGCCCTCTGACCAGTCAATTCCATCTTAAAAAATCTAACAACCAAACAGATACGTCATTCATCTCTCTCTGCATCACCGAACCACACCGTAGGTCAAAATTGCAAGAAATTATGAAAATACTAATCAAGAAGGGTTTGGACATTTGCAAAGACCCAAGCAACACAACAACAATCCTCAATGAGGATTCATCTGATCTGGAGGACTAAACCATAAATACCAACCAACCACAGGTCAACCACCAAAGGACACTTAAAACATTTATGTTTAATATATTTTCTAATTCAAGTTATTTTTCATTGTATATAGTTTATTTTAGTTAGCTACTATTTACTCATTATACTCATCTATATTGTCTTCTAATTTTTGTAATTGTTGTAATTGTATTCTCTTATTTTTATTGTATCTGAACTGTAATGCTGATCCCTACTGTGTAGGAGACAGCAAGGCCTTAGTGCCCCACCTCTGTGACTCAATACTTTAATAAAGTTCAAGCGTCGGCTACGGAGCAGTTGCTGGGGCGCCTATGGGGCCCCGGTAGGTCACGGTTGCTCATGATGATCGAGGGATATCACCCGTTAACCCCAGGTAAAGATCGGGATCCCTCGGCATCGTTAATTCTGTCTAGAGCAACCCTAGCACTTACCTTTGTATACCTTTCTTTTTATAACATAATTAATTACTTATGTACATAGTATTGCAATTACCTTTGTTTTCCATTGTTATTTTTATTATTATTTAATGTTGTATCATCAGTACCAGTGAACTACACTATGTTTTACCTACCTATGAATATTTATCCTCATTAAAATTAATTACTTTTGTACATAATATAACTATAACCTTTGTATAATTTTTTTTTTTATCTTTGTATCATCAGTTTTAGTGGTCTATTCTTTGCTTAATTACTTTTGTACATTGTTTAACTATAACCTTTGTATTTGAAGTAGAATCTTCAGATTTAGTGGAACACTCTATGCTTCACTTAACAATGAATATTTTTCTTTAACATAATTAATTACCTATATACTTTGTATAACAATTACCCTAGTATAATTAATTGTTGTATCATCAGCTCTAGTGGACTATTCTATTAGCTACCAATCAATGAATATTCTTCTTTATCATAACTAATTACTGTTGTACATAGTATAACTATAACCTTTGTATTCCATATTGTAAATATTATTATTATTCATTAATTGTTTTTCTACCACCTGCATTAGAACTTTTGTATACCTTTCTTTTTATAACATAATTAATTAATTATGTACATAGTATTGCAATTACCTTTGTTTTCCATTGTTATTTTTATTAATTAATGTTGTATCATCAGTACCAGTGAACTACACTAGGTTTTACCTACCAATGAATATTTATCCTCATTAAAATTAATTACTTTTGTACATAATATAACTATAACCTTTGTATAATTATTTTATATTTTTGTATCATCAGTTTTAGTGGTCTATTCCTTGCTTAATTACTTTTGTACATTGTTTAACTATAACCTTTGTATTTGAAGTAGAATCTTCAGATTTAGTGGAACACTCTATGCTTCACTTAAAAATGAATATTTTTCTTTAATATAATTAATTACCTATGTACTTTGTATAACAATTACCCTAGTATAATTAATTGTTGTATCATCAGCTCTAGTGGACTATTCTATTAACTACCAATCAATGAATATTCTTCTTTATCATAACTAATTACTGTTGTACATAGTATAACTATAACCTTTGTATTCCATATTGTAAATATTATTATTATTCTTTAATTGTTTTTCTACCACCTGCATTAGAACTGTAATGCTGATCCCTACTGCGTAGGAGACAGCAAGGCCTTAGTGCCCCACCTTTGTGATTTTTATCTTTAATAAAGTACAAGCGTTGGGCTGCGGAGCTGGTGGGAGCGTCCTATGGGACCTCAGTAGGTTACGGTTGCTCATGATGATTGTGGGATATCACCCGTTAACCACAGGTAAGGTTGGTTGGTTGGTTGGGTTTAATGGCGCAAGGTCCAAAAACGGACATGCTGCGCCAAGAATTAAGTTTAAAAGTAGATATTTAGTAGATATTTTATTATTTTTTTTATTATTTTATTTATATTATTTTATTTATTAATTTATTTTAAAAACCCAAGCAACATTAAAATTTTAAAAATCAAAAATCAGTGTATAAATATATTAAAATCAAATTACACATAAAAGCAAAATCAAAATATATATACTTTTAAAATTTAAAAAAAAATAAATTAAATATAATGTATAAAACCTATTGTCCTCAAAAAGGCAAATAGGTTCCTGTGGGGTGGTTCCCCAAGCAAATCAAATAAGGTTAAAATATCACAATTAAAAAAGTGTAAACGATATTGGTTAAAATATGAGCATGAAATTAAAATATGATAAACAGTGAATGGTTCATCACACGTTTCACACCATGGATTTAATTCGTTTAGAAACAAATGTCTATGTGTGAAACGTGTGTGTCCGATACGAAGGCGGGTTAATCTTACATCAGCACTTCGTATCGGTAAAACTTTTAATGAGGTGATGAATGGAAATATGGCACGCAATTTGTTATTAACCTGCATGTTCCAAGACTCCTGCCATAGATCTTGAGTAAATTTTTTTACACACCTTCTCACATCAAACAAAGGAATGGATGGAAGAGATGGACCAGATGCAGATTTAGCAGCTGCATCAGCCCTCTCATTGCCATCGAGACCTACATGACTTGGGATCCAGCAGAAAATTATTTCATATCCCTTGCCAGCAAGGGAATCTTATGCTCGGAAAATTCTAGACACAGCAGGATGACAATCAAATCTACTGTTCCGCAAAGCTTCCAACACACTCAAACTGTCAGTGTACACACAGTATTTAAAGGTATCACTTGTATTCATCTGCTGAAGAGCTTGATATAAAGCAGTTGCTTCAGCAGAGAAAATGGAACAGGATGGATGGAGGCTGTAGCTCAGAGTTTTGATCTTAATAACTACAGCACAACCAACATGTCCTGCGGATTTTGATCCATCTGTGAAAACTGGTGTGTACGTGATGTACTGACAGCGATGTGAGGCATACATCTGCTGGAAAACAGTAGTTGCTGTATCTGATTTTCTAAAACGAGCAAAAGGATTGATGATTTTAATCTGTGGATCATACCAAGGTGGATGAGAAAAATACTCCGTTTTGTCAAAACGGACATCATATAGGTCAGAAAGTATTAGATTAGATTTTGTTCGTGTGAGAAAAGGTGGAATGCTGTATGCACGAGCGTCATACAGCCTCATTAGTGCAGGTGTAGTAGTCATGGAACGTAATGGATGATGAGGGTCAGACATGATTTTTGCATAATAACTGAGAGACAGCTGCATTCGTCTCAGGTCTAAAGGCAGTTGATGACATATTGCATATAGACTCTGGACGGGTGATGTGCGGATGGTTGGTTGGTTGGTTGGGTTTTATGGCGCAAGGTCCAAAAATGGACATGCTGCGCCAAGAATAAAGTTTTGTAGGAGTATTTTTATTTTATTTATTTATTTTTTTTTTTACTTATTTGTTTTTTCATATATATACATTAAAACCCAAACAACTTTAAAATATTAAAACACAAAAACTAGTGTAAAAGTTATCTTAAAATGTATATATAAAATAAAATAAATCAAGTATGTATAAAATCTTAAAATGTATAAATATAAATCATATAAAATTTAAAAAACCTATTGCCCTCAAATAAGCAAATAGGTTTCTGTGGGGTGGCTCCCCCAGCAAATCAAATAGAGTTAAAAAGTTAGTTTTAAAAAATTTAAAACGGTAGACGTTAAAAGTAGAACATGAGATTAAAATATGATAAACAGAAAATGGTTCATCACACGCCTCACACCATGGATTTAAATCACTTAAAAACAAATGTTTGTGTGTGAAACGCGTGTGTCCGATACGAAGGCGAGTTAAACTAACATCAGCACTTCGTAACGGTAAAACTGATAATGAGGTGAGGGATGGGAAAATGGTATGTAATTTGTTGACGACCTGTAAATTCCACGATTCCTGCCATAGACCATATATAAAACTTTTTATAGCCTTTCTCACATCTGAGAGAGGAACCGATGGTAATATTGGGTCTGATGCAGCCTTTGCTGCTGCATCCGCTCTCTCATTTCCATCAAGACCTACGTGACTTGGTATCCAACAAAATATAATATCATATCCCTTGCCAGCAAGGGAATCTAATGCTCTAACAATCTTTGACACAACAGGATGACAAGTAAAACTATTGTTTCTCAATGCTTTCAATACACTCATGCTGTCAGTATATATACAAAATTGACGATATTCATCTGTATTCACAAGCTGAAGCGCATAAAAGATAGCTGCGGCTTCAGCAGTAAAGATGGAGCAGGATGAATGTAGACTGTGTCTAAAGACTGTGTTATTTATAATAACTCCACAGCCCACGTGTCCTGCTGATTTTGAACCATCCGTGAATACAGGTGTGTATGATTTATACTGACAGCGATGGGAGGAAAACAGCGTTTGAAAAACAATAGGTGTTGTGTCTGATTTTGAAAACTGAGCAAAAGAGTTATTAAAATTAATGGTTGGATCATACCAAGGCGGATGAGCAAAATTATAAATAGACTCTATCCGAACATCACATAGGTCTGTGAGCCATAGATGTGATTTGGCTCGTGTGAGAAAAGGTGGGATGCTCATTGGTCGAGCATCAAACAGTCTTTTAAGAGAGGCATTAGGAACCATGGAACGTAATGGGTGATGTGGGGTCGACATAATTTTTGCGTAATAATTGAGAGATTGCTGCATTCGTCTCAGGTCTAAGGGTAGTTGTTCACAAACAGCATATAGACTCTGGACGGGTGATGTGCGGAAGGCGCCAGAACATATCCTCAAAGCAGAGTGATGAACTGTGTCCAACCTTCGTAAAACGGAAGATCTAGCTGATCCATAAACAACACATCCGTAGTCAATGCGGGACAAGATCAATGACTGATATACTCGAAGAAGTGATGTGCGATCTGCACCCCAAGATGTATTTGACAACACCTTGAGGATATTAAGCGTCACCACAGTCTTTTCTAAAGCTTTTAAACCCGCGCATGGTGAAACTATTGCTGGACTTCAGGAATGTCTCCTGAAGCGCAACACATGCGGGGTTGTATGCTGAAATTATAGACTTGATGTCATCATGATGAGAACGCAAACCATGGCAGTTCCAAGAAACAAAGGAAGTTATTATTCAGTTTGAAAAGCTCCTTTCCCGGAGCTGGAAGGCATGTCATCTGACATCTCCTCTAGTGACAGATCTTCGTCGGAGGGATGTAGATACACAGCGTCAGCCTCCAGGGTTAAGGCTTTACGGGTGGATATTGAGGGCCTAATATTGCCCTCTTTAGCAGATTTTAGTTTTAAAGCCTTTAGGGCTTTAGATTTTGCAATCGGAGCTTTTCTACGGGGAATGGTTGTGGAGGTTGATTTTGGTCTTTTCTCAGAGGTAGGGGGTAATTTGACTATTGGAAGTGAAAGAGCATCAGTTTGCGTGCTAGTCGTTCGGGTGACTTTTCCGGCGACAGAAGCGTAGCTAACTCCTGCTTGAGGTGTACGTGCGGTAACAGTACGTCTCGCCTCAGGATATGAACAATTGTTCTTAACTTTAGTGGTTGTGATCTCCTTTTCCAGTATCCAGATAGGACAACTCCTAGCGTAGGAGGGGTGGTCACCCTTACAGTTGACACACCTCTCCTTTGCAGTACAAGACGAACTGTCATGGCCAACTGCTGCGCAGCGAGCGCAAGTCAGTTTGCCTCTGCAAGTTGCTTTGGAGTGACCAAATCTCTGGCACTGGAAACAACGCAAAGGATTTGGAATAAATGGCCTTACGGGTAGATGCATATACGCAGCTTTAATATGCTGCGGTAGGTCTGGCGTCGCAAAAGTCAGTACGAGATGTTTAGTATTAATAATCTGCCCATCTCGTCTGACAGTTATGCGTCTTACAGCACAGACCTTTTGATCTTTGAGATTTTCTAAGATCTCATCCGTAGGCGTGTTAAGCAAATCCCTTGCGGATACCACACCACGAGAAAAGTTAAGGTTCATATGAGGAGAGACAGACACCTCAATGTTAGTAAGCGTATTTAGATTACTTATGACGTTAGCTTGCGCTTCTGAAGCGACTTCCACCATCAAGTCACCAGAACGCATTTTCCGAATGCTTTTCACTTCCCCGATATTTCCACTGATAGCTTTGTGGATTAGGAAAGGGGATACATTATCGAAGGTACCCTCTTTCCGTTTTAAAACATAAAATTTTGCTTGTAGTATTGACAAGGAATGCTCCCGTGGGAGAGAAGAAATAGCATATGTTTCCATATTAGAAATGGAAAATTCGGGACCTGACGGCACCACCCACCACCGAGTCCAACAAGGGGATGCAGACCAGCTGCACCAGTGCTAGCCAGGTCCTATACGCTCACAGTACATCCCTGAAGTGGCCTCCACCCTTAACGAGTCACCCAGTAGATGTACCGATCGCTTGATCCATAAAGCCGATTGGTGTGCTGAGGACCACAACACACCTCCCGTTTACCTGAAGCAGAGGCCAAAGTAATGTATTGGTCTTTGGGGGCCTCAATTACCAGGACCCTCCTTTCCAGGGACACGGGTCTCCACGCACGGCAAACACGTGGGTGATTTAGTCCCCAGGAGTAACTAATAGCAACAGAGCGGCGAAAGCTACTCAAGGGGAGCCCTCAACCTCTTGCGAGGCAACCACACTGAGGGAGAAGTGGAAGAAAAAGCAGAAGATTAGAAGAGAGAAGAAAATAAAGAAGAGGATAGATCACTAGGGTACCTCGGGATTGTGACACCCGTTTTTACCTAAAGAAGGTAAACCCCCTGAGGGGGGTGATGTGCGGAGTGCGCCTGAACATATTCTCAAAGCAGAGTGATGTATTGTATCCAATCTGCGTAAAACGGAAGACCTAGCAGATCCATACACAGAACACCCATAGTCAATACGAGATAAAATTAATGACTGGTAGACACGAAGTAGTGCCGTGCGATCAGCACCCCAAGATGTATTAGACAGCACCTTGAGGATATTAAGCGATCGCTCGCACTTCTTCCGCAAATGAAGAACATGCGGAAGAAAATTTAACTTTCGGTCAAATGTTATACCCAAAAACTTTATCTCGTTGACAACAGGGATAGGTGTATTATTTATATAGATAGTAGGATCATTATGTAGGCTGGTCTTCTTGCAGAAATGGACACAATTACTCTTGCTAGGAGACAATGTGTGGCCATTCTCAGCACACCATGCAGCAAGTTTGTTGACAGTTGTTTGTAGTTGTCTCTCAATTAAACGCATGTTAGAACCCTCACATGATATTTGCAGGTCATCAACATAAAGTGTGCCATAAACAGGAGGTGAAATTTGATGAAGAATGCAACTGATGTATAGGTTAAAAAGTGTGACACTTAAAATAGAGCCTTGGGGTACACCCTCGGCTTGCATAAAAGTATTGGACATAACCGAACCAATACGAACTTTAAAACCACGGGAGCAGAAAAAATTTTCTATAAATATCGGCAAATTACCCCTAAAGCCAAAATCATACATCCTACGGAGAATTCCATAACGCCACGTACGGTCATATGCCTTCTCTATGTCGAAGAAAATGGAAACGAGATGATTCCTCCGCACAAATGCATTGCGGATCTGCGTTTCCAGGTATGTAATATTATCAAGAGTGGACCTTCCTTTACGGAAGCCACTCTGATTGATATGGATACATTTATTTGTTTCTAAGACATAGATGAGACGGGCGTTGACCATACGTTCGAGAGTCTTACATAAGCAACTCGTCAGAGCAATTGGTCGATAACTTGAAGGAGCAGAAGGATCCTTATTAGACTTAAGGATTGGAATCACTATTGCTTCGCTCCAAAGTGATGGAAATTGGTGTTCAGTCCAGATCCTATTAAACAATAATAGCAAGTTCAACAGGGAATCTGGACTTAAATGGCGAAGCATTTGATAGCTGATTCCATCTGGTCCTGGGCTAGTATCATGGGCCTGCTGTAATGCTCTCTTCAATTCCATCATCCGAAATTCACAGTTGTAAGGCAAAGCTTGTCCATGGTTGAAACGAATTGGTGTTCGCTCAGCACGACTCTTTGTCCTTAAGAACGAAGGACTATAAGAGTCGTTGCTCGAGACGCTAGCAAAGGTTTCACCAAGGACATTAGCGATGTCCTTAGGAGAAGAGTGTACAGCAGCCCCGGACTTAAGAATAGGAATAGAAAATTCCCTATACATTCCATTGGCTGCTTTCACTCTTCTCCACAACTGTTTACTGGATGTGGAAGAAGTTATTGATGATACATAGCGGGACCAAGATTCCTTCTAACTTCGACGACGAGCTTTGCGAGCTAATGCGTTTGCTCTCTTATAGGCGATAAGATTCTCCGTTGTGGGGTACCTTCTGAATAGCCCCCATAACTTCCTCTGTTTCTTATAGGTGTTTTGACATTCATCATTCCACCAAGGTTTGCAACGCCGGTGTGGTATAGAGGAACACTTAGGTATTGATGCATGAGCTGCATTTATAATTGTTTCAGTGACTTTAGATACGGCATTATCAATATCATCGATCATAACCATTTCATTATCTACAACTGCCAATTGTGTAAATAACGTCCAATCTGCCCGACTGTACACGTAAGTAGGTAAGCGTTGTCTTACACTACTACCTCCAGTCTGGGAGATGACGAGAGGAAAATGATCGCTATTATGCAGATCATTTCCTACATTTAAATTTAACAAGGGCAGAAGAGATGGAGAACAGATGGCTAGATCGAGAGAATGAAACGTTCTTGTGGGTACATGGAAATATGTCTTCTCGTCGGTATTAAGCAGACAGAGACTATTATCTGAAATAAACCGCTCTATCTGCCGACCGCGAGAATTAGTATTATCATTTCCCCACAAAGAACTATGGCCGTTAAAGTCACCTAACAACAGAAATGGTGTTGGCAGCTGATCTAGTAATGCATCGAGTTCCTCTTGGCGGATGACATCGCGTGGTGGCAAATACAAACTACAGACTGTTAATAAGCATGATGTGTGAATTCGCACAGCTACAGCCTGTAGTTCAGTATTTAAATGCTGGGCAGTGCTGGGATAGTTGTTAGATGTTAAAATGCAAACACCTCCAGACACTGCACCATCGTCACCACAGTCTTTTCTAAAGCTTTTAAACCCACGCATGGAAAAGTTATTGTTGGACTTCAGGAATGTTTCCTGAAGTGCAACACATGCGGGGTTGTAAACTGAAATTATAGACTTGATGTCATCATGATGAGAGCGCAAACCATGGCAGTTCCAAGAAACAAAGGAAGTTATTGTTGAATTTGAAAAGCTCCTTTCCCGGAGCTGGAAGGCATGTCATCTGACATCTCCTCGAGTGACAGATCTTCGTCCGAGGGATGTAGATATACGGCGTCAGCCTCCAGGTTTAAGGCTTTACGGGTGGATATGGAGGGCCTAATAATGCCCTCTTTTGCTGATTTCAGTTTTAAAGCCTTTACGGCTTTAGATTTAGCCATCGGAGCTTTTCTTCGAGTAGTCAATGTGGATGTCGATTTTGGCTTGTGTGCAGATGTAGGGGGTAATTTAACAATCGGGAGTGAGAGAGCATCTGTTTGTGTACTAGTCGTTCTGGTGACTTTTGCGGCGGCAGTTGCATAGCTAACTCCAACTTGAGGTGTACGAGCTGTAACAGTACGTCTTGCCTCAGGATATGAAATATTATTCTTAACTTTCGTGGTGGTGATCTCCTTTTCCAGTATCCAGATAGGACAACTTTTAGCGTAGGAGGGGTGGTCACCTTTACAGTTGACACACCTCTCCTTTGCAGTACAGGACGAACTGTCGTGGCCAACTGCTGCGCAGCGAGCGCAAGTCAGTTTGCCTCTGCATGCCGCTTTAGAGTGACCAAATCTCTGGCACTGGAAACAACGCAAAGGATTTGAAATAAATGGCCTAACGGAGAGATGCATATACGCAGCTTTAATATGCTGCGGTAGGTCTGGCGTCGCAAATGTCAGGATCAGATGTTTAGTATTAATAACTTTATCATCTCTCCTGACAGTAATGCGTTTTACTGCACAGACCTTTTGCTCTTTTAGATTTTCTAGTATTTCATCCATAGGCGTGTTAAACAAATCCTTGGCGGATATCACACCACGAGAAAAGTTAAGGTTTGTATGAGGTGAGACAGACACCTCAAGGTTAGCCAGCATATTCATATTTGCAATCAAGGTTGCTTGTGTTTTTGATGCAACTTCTACCATTAGGTCACCAGAACGTAATTTTCTGATGCTCTTCACATCACCGATCGTGCCTGCAATAGCTTTTTGAATGAGGAAAGGGGATACTGTATCAAATGTTCCCTCTTTCCTTTTAATTACATAAAATTTTGCATTTAATATTGTCAAAGTGTGCTCCCGTGGGAGAATAGAATTATTTGTTTCCATATCCAAAATGGAAAATTCGGGACCTGACGGCACCACCCACCACCGAGTCCAACAAGGGGATGCAGACCAGCTGCACCAGTGCTAGCCAGGTCCTATACGCTCACAGTACATCCCTGAAGTGGCCTCCACCCTTAACGAGTCACCCAGTAGATGTACCGATCGCTTGATCCATAAAGCCGATTGATGTGCTGAGGACCACAACACACCTCCCGTTTACCTGAAGCAGAGGCCAAAGCAATGTGTTGGTCTCTGGAGGCCTCAATTACCAGGATCCTCCTTTCCAGTGACACGGGTCTCCACGCACGGCAAACACGTGGGTGATTTAGTCCCCAAGAATAGCTAATAGCAACAGAGCGGCGAAAGCTACTCAAGGGGAGCCCTCAACCTCTTGCGAGGCAACCACACTGAGGGAGAAGAGGAAGAAAAAGCAGAAGAGTAGAGGAGAGAAGAAAAGAAAGAAGAGGACAGATCACTGGGGTACCTCGGGATTGTGACACCCGTGTTTACCTAAAGAAGGTAAACCCCCTGAGAGGTTAATCACAGGTAAAGACCGGGATCCCACGACATCGCTATTTCTGTCTAGAGCAACCCCAGAACCGTAACCGCTTTCATGTTTACTAACAGTGCTTTTTACAGCTCCTCATTTTAGTACTCAAAATTACGTTTAAATCTTTTTCTCATTCAAAAATTGTGTCAATTTCATTCTATGAATAACTAAGCTACAAATTCATACCATTTTTAGGCCTTAATTCCGAAAAATAATCCAATAGTAAGCATTTTAAAATTGTGCATTTGTGAGCTGTGGCCATCAATGGCGGACGCCTGTTAGGGCTAACTTCATCATCATTAAAATCAACAAAATTGGCTCCAGAACTATTTTACTTGGACAATTGGCATTCTAGAGACCTCCCTGCATTGGATAAATATCATCTCCATCTCCTCAGCGGCTCTAGATCCCAGGTTGGTGCATTCTGAAATCCCATATCAATCCCATACATTTAACATTAAGCATACTATATTAAATTTTTAAAAATTTTTCTAATTTTTTCTATGATAAATTAATAGCTAAAACCACTCAAATTCAATCAAAAACAATCTAAATTTTGCTCCGCCATAGTTTGTTAACCATAAAAATTTATTATATTTGCTATATAAAGCTTTATTTTGAGAAAATGTGCTTTTTGAATGTGTATTGAAATTTTTGTGAATTTTTCTAATTTTTTGTAGCAATAACTATAACTTAAAACCACTCTAATTCATAAGCCAATAGTCTATATTTAACTCCGCCATAGTTTTTTAATCAAAAATTTAACTAATTTTAGTGATATAAACTTATAATTTCAATATTTCAAATTTTTTTCAAATTTTTCAAACTTTGTGAATTTTTTTAATTTTTTCTATTAAACCTACAGCTATAAAACCACTTTCATTTTAAAGTGCTTTAAAAAATCTTTCTTCCGCCACCAATTTCATTAAATTCGTCCTATTACTTCAAATTTTATAGCTATAAACGTAAATTTTTACTTTAATGGCGGACATCATTTTTCTGCATTTTTCATTGTAAACATTGACTTTGTTGTATTTTTAGATATATTTCCTGATTTTTCCTTGGTTTAAAATATTTTTTTCTATATAATTTGAATATTTTTATACATATTAAAAGTGGTTTCATCATTCTAACCCAATTCATTAATTAGTTACAATTTTTTAAAAATTTATTGTATTATTAAAAATTTACCACGCCATTTTCATTCAGATTCACTATAAACATTAGCTGTAAGTGCAACCCATAGTCCTGCTTATGCCAACCTTTATTTTTCTTGGTTTTTAAAATCCACTGATTGTTCCCTGCTGAGCCAACCACAAAATGTTTAAATATTGGCCTATTTTCTTTAATAAAATCAATTTTAGAGCTTTTTAACAAATAATTTAATAGTTTTCAACTTACCTAATCCCTATTCTTTAATTTTTCTATAAAAATTTCAAATAATTATCATTTTTATACAAAATTTCAACATTTATCACTCAATGCCACCCAAATTTCAAGTTTGTAGCAAAATTCTCTAGTTTTCCACTAAATTGAAGCGTTTCCCTTTGTTTAACCTTTACTACTTTTTTCTGGAGAACATCCCTGTCCAACTATACAGATTGTATCCCACATAGTTTTTCATTTATATTGATTAACATCTATAAATTCAATAAAAAGCCCACTAAAGTCCCATTTGGCCTCTAATAATATTCTTTTGTATTACTGATAGCTACTTTTCAGGTATTTTTCACTTGGTCATAGTATGGTCATGGTCTCCATAACTTTGTAAATAATTTTCCTAAAAATTCCGTTCCAACGTTATTTTAATTAGTTTCTTATATACAATCTATAAATAATTTATCTCAACTGTACTACGAATACAACTATTTAGCTATGGCCCACTTGCATACATTAAGTCCCACAAAATCAATTTCTACACCAAACCTTCTAAATCCCCAACACACCACCAATGAAGATTTAACTAATTTCTCAGACTCCCTCAAAAACATAGATTCTCCTCAAATGGATATAATAACAAAATTATTTGAATTGCAGGATATTATAAATACTAAAAAAAATGAAAAATACAATCTGCCAAAAGAAACAAGAAATAAAGGAATGCTTTTAATACAAGATCTGATAAATTTCCATCGTACAAGTTCTTTACCCAACAATCCTATTCAATCCTCACAACAAAACCTACTCTTCCAAGAAAATATAATGCAACTACAAGAAAAATTAATACCAAATTTAATTACAAAAATTGATGCTCTAAATGAAAACCTTGAATATAAAATTGAGAATGTAGGAGAATCCATAGTAAACCCCAAAAAAGCTTTATATAGTGAAGCTCTAAAATAAAATAAATCAATAATAGTCAAGAAAACTAAGGAATTTGATTCCCTAACCCAATTACACAAAATTGACACAAATATTAGTCCAGCAGCAATTTTAAACAAAACAAATGTAATTGAAATTAGATGTAAAACTTCTGATGATTCAAATACTTTAAAGAAAATCTTAAAAGAAAATAATTTATCAGTTGAAGA
Organism: Latrodectus hesperus; assembly: GCA_037975125.1. Classification (NCBI taxonomy): domain Eukaryota; kingdom Metazoa; phylum Arthropoda; class Arachnida; order Araneae; family Theridiidae; genus Latrodectus; species Latrodectus hesperus. The sequence continues at coordinate 44,901,552 of CM075860.1, forward strand.
TAAAAAACAATCTTATCAAAGAGTAATTATAATGAACATCACGGAAAACTTCACAAAGGAAACAATCCTCTCTAAAATAACAGAAGAACTTAATTTAAAAGATAATGAAGACTTGATAAAAATAATAAACTTCAGGAAAACAATACGTAATCCTAACCTTTATAATCTAATTCTAGATATTCCAAGACCATTATCCAAATTAATACTAACTAAAAAATTCCTTTATATAGGCTTGGCAAAATTCAAATTAGACCTATACAGAACAATACGTCGTTGCCAACAATGTCAGGATTTCAAACATACTACTAATAACTGCCCAAATAAAAAAGTGTACTGTGCCAAATGCGCTCGCACACACAAAACGGATCAATGCAAATCTCCTAAATTATTTTGTATTAACTGTATCGAAGAAAACAGGAATGGCAATAACTATCATATTGAACATGCAGCATATGACTACAATTGTCCTTCTTACCAGAACAGCTTGCAAAACAACACTTTTCAATACTAAATAATGGACACAAATTTTACAAACTCAGATATGTTTTTAACACCTAACACTCAAAACTCTAACCTTTTGAACATAAATTTTCCAGAAATTAATTTTCTACAGATCAACTTGCAAAAGAGCAAATCGGCTCAGACACAACTTTTGCAGACAATAGCAGATAATAACTACCACATAATATTAACTCAAGAACCCTACATATTCAACAAAGAAGTAAGAGGTATTCCACTAACTTTTAAAACATATTTTAAAAAACATTCACAAGAAACAAAATGCCTCACAATTATTAATGCCCCAATCAACCCAATTTCATTACTTATAGAAGAAGAAATAAACATTCTCCGGTTAAACTTACTTCCTCAACCGCTACTAATCATCAATATCCATGCCTCTCCTAATACAGAATTAAAACCAATTTTAGACAAAACTAAACCTTTTCTTGAAAATTATAAAGACAGTCTAATATTATTAGCTGGCGATTTCAACGCCCAAAATACAACCTGGAATTATAACTCAATAAACAATAGAGGTACCCTTTTAGAAAATTTTATCTCCTCCAACAATCTCAATATTATTAACACGCAAAATTGTCCACCTACTTTCACAGGACCCAATGGAGTAGGCTGGCCTGATCTTACTCTCGCCAATGATTTACTTTTCCCTCTTATACAAAATTGGCAAGTATTGGAAAAAACATGTTCAGATCATAACTATATTGATTTTAAATTAACAAACCAAAGTCAAATCAGTTTCAACAAACGTTTTAACAGTAGGAAAAATGGGGAAAAAATTCATTAAATTAATTAAAATTAAAGCCTCAAATATTGAACCTTTATTAAACTCTTGCTGTACAGAAACAGACCTTGAAATTTTAGCAGAAAAATTAATAACTTGTTGCAAACAAAGTGCAGAAGAGACTCTTTCTTTTAGGAATCCAATTAAAAAATTTAAACTCTCTTGGTGGAATACAAATTTAAAATGTCTTAAAAATAAAACCCAGGCACTAAGACGCAGATTTAAAAGTGCTCATAACCAAGAGGAAAAAAACTTTTACATTATGCAATACAAAAAATCCCTTGCCAATTATAAAAAAGAGATTCTTACAGCAAAATTAAACAGTTGGCATAACTTTTGTTCAAAAACAAATACTGCATATGGCATCCTCCACAAACTGGCTACCAATAAAATATTCTCCCCGACTGATTATATTCCACTAAACTCTACACAACAAAATTCAAATATCTCTAAAACTCTCTTCACTGACCTCTTAAATCATTCTTTTCCAGATGATACTAGTACCAATCTAATCCTCCCAACTTCTTCAAATCCAAATTTAGATCCCCCATTTACAAAAATAGAAATTTCAACTATAATTAAACATTTAAATATCTCCAAAGCACCTGGTTTAGATAGTATAGATAACGGCATGTTAAAATTAATATATAAAGCAATTCCTAAATTCTTACTTAAATTTTTTAATTTGTGTCTTAACTTGCACTATTTTCCAAAAATTTTTAAAAAAGGTCAGATTATTTTTTTCTCAAAAAAGGAAAACCCCCTAACTCTCCAGAATCATTTAGACCCATTTGCTTATTACCAGCATTAGGTAAAATTTTGAAACGCTTATTAACAAATAGATTGAAATATTATATAGAAAAAAACAACTTCCTGTGTAATTCTCAATTTGGCTTTCGTACTAACACCTCAACAGAGCATGCCTTTTTGCAAATTAAAAATAATATAGACCATAATAAATCAGAAAATAAATATACAGCTTTAATAAGCTTAGACATAGCTAAAGCTTTCGACTCGCTCTGGTGGCCAGGTTTAAAAACTACGCTAAACAAATTAAACCTCCCATTGAACCTTTTAAATTCCTTTTTCAATTTTTTAAACGATAGAGAACTTATCTTTATACATGACAACATTCAAATTAAGAAAAAACAAACTAAAGACTGTCCACAGGGTTCAATCAGTGGACCCATACTATGGAATGTTTATTATAGCGAAGTGAACAAATTTAAATGGCCAAATCATACAAAAATCATCACATTTGCCGATGATACTTTATTAATAATCTCTGGAGAAACCAAGGAAAAATTGAAAAATAATAGTAATGAATCTTTGGCATTATTCTCAAACCTCTGTCACAAACTACAACTTAAAGTCTCCCCGTCGAAATCTAATGTTTTAATTATAGGGAAAAAATCACATTCTCTCAAATTTAATCCTAAGATCGTCTTCAACAATCAAAGTCTTAGACATACCAAACTACTTAAATACTTAGGCATTAATATAGATCCAAAACTTTCATTTTTACCTCATATCCGTTCACTGAAACCAAAAATAATAGCCATTGCACAAAAACTGAAATCAATGACCACAATTAATTGGGGCTTGAAAGGCAGAATCATTAAAATTATTTACAACACTATTATTGCAAAAATTATTCTTTATGGAGCAGTTTTTTGGTTCAACCCCTAAATCAAAGAAAAATAAAACAATTACTAATTATAGAAAGATATATCACCCTCTTAATAACCAAAAGTTTTCAGACTGCGCCAACTTCGGGGCTTGAGTTGCTTGCAGGAATATTACCACTTCCTTTGGTAGCAGAGTATGAATATTTAAAGTCACAACTTTTCCAACATAAATTGGACATCAAAATTGAAGACATAACAATCAACCCTCACATTGACTACAAACCCAAGAAGGAAACCATACACCCAGCAGATTGGCTTAAAGATTTACACATTTACTTAAATCCAAATTCTCTTCAAAAATCACAACCAAAATTAACAAAGTGGAATATCTATACCGACGGATCGAAAATAGATGATAAAATTGGCGCAGCAGTTATCCTTTTTCACAACAACATCCTTCAAAATTCTGAACAAATTCGTCTACATAGCTGGAACTCAATTTTTCAAGCAGAAGCTACAGCCATCAAAACAGCGATAAAAATCATCATTCAAAAAAATATTACAGCAGCAACTATTTGGACAGACAGCAGATCCACCCTCCAAGCACTACAAAATCCCACTCCATCATCTACCATCATTTCAGAAATCCAAAATTTAATCCTACAGAATAAAAATACTCTAATCCAACTCTGCTGGGTTAAAGCTCACCAAGGTTTACTGGGGAACGAACTAGCAGACTCCAAGGCTAAAGAAGCAACAAACCTTCCTGACAATCAAATTCAAAAGATCCCCTGGTCAAAAGCACCAATAAAACAAAGTATTAAAAAGAACATACTACAAAAATGGCAACAAAATTGGAACAATAGTACTACAGGTCGCTCCATTCATCAAATACTACCAATAATTTCCTTGGATGTCTGCTACGATATTCCCCAGATAAACTTTTTCATCACAAACCATGGGCCATTCCCCATCTACTACAAGAGGATAAGAAAAGCCACAACGGATCTTTGCATCTGTAATCAACAAGGAACCAGTCTACACTATTTAACAACCTGTATCCATACATCCAACTTTCATATTTTAAAATCACCAGCTCAAACCTCAATTCAATTTGTTAAATTCTGCATTACAGATCGCAATAGAAGGAAAAAATTAATTCAACTAGGAAACTATCTAATGGAAAAAAATCTCGAACTATGTAAAAACCCAATTTCATCACCAATAAATCAGGATACCGAAGATTTTACAGATACAGACTCCGACTGACTTCAAAATATGCCATAGCAGACTCCGAACACCTACAAGAACATGGACCTGGAATTGGATCGGACATGGACTACATTTTGGACTATCCTTATTGGTAATTAGTCGCAACAGAATAAAATTTCTATGTTATTTCAAAACTTAGTATTATCAACTATCAATTTAAAAATGTATTGTAAAATTATAATAATCATTATAACTTACTAAATATTATTAATTGCATAATTGTCTATTGAATTTATATCTATAAAATGTTAAAATTCTTAATTCAAATCTTTTAATTATTTGCACAACAATTTGGATTTACTAAGACAAGAATTGGAATATATTTTGCTCTATTCTATCTGGTAAATGGTTAAAGACAGAATAATCACTTCATATTGTTCTAGGGTTGAAACCACTTCACTCAAAAATGTATTGTTAAAATTGTAAAATAATTCTATTAATTAATTAACATCATAATACCATATTGGTTCTCTTAAAAATCTTATATACATTGTAAAATTATTTTCACCAATCTTCAACTGTATAATTTTACTCTAATCATCAATTCTTGTAACTTTATACTCAAAATGTGCATTATTAAATTTTAATATTTTCTAATTATTCAATTAACCATTGCAAATCTCTCAATTGTATTCTCAATTAATTTTTGTATTTTGTAAATACTGGACTTGTTAATGTAGTCTCGTGATTTGGTAGTAAAACATATCATAACAGACTCTAGATATATACTTGAATATGGACCACACATTGGACTTCCCTTCTAGGTAATTGGATACAACAGAATATAAAAATTTTCATTCTAAAACCTAGTGTAAAAGAATCTTCATTGAAAAATGTACAGTAAAATTTTAACAATCATTTTACTCACTAACAACTATCAATACCATAATTGTCTATAGATTATATAATTATACTTTGTCAAATTTCTTAATTCATTTTTTCAATTGTATGCACAGCATTATAGTATTATTAATATATGAATCCAAAACATATATTGATCTATTATGTTTGGTAAATGGTTGAAAAACTGAATATTCTTCCTAATTAGCTTTAGTACTAAATCAACATTTCACAAAAGTGTTTTGTTATAATTATAAAATTATATTTTTATTGTATTTATAATCATTACTCTCATAACTGTATTTTTACCAATCTTTAACTGCTTACTTTTCTATATTATCAATTTTGAATAATTACTCAGAAATTTTGTTCTTAATTCAATGTTGTAACCTTTTAACTCGAAAAGAACATTATTAAATTCGAATTTTCTCTTATTACTTAATTAAACATTATATCTCATAAATGTTTATTAATTTCATTCTGTTATATGTAAATACTTGGACTTAGAAATGGACGTTTTTGAACTTTTTTTGAAATATGGTTAAACCAAGTTATGTATCGATGGTTTTGTGTAATTTTGTATAGTATAGTAGTTTATTAGTATTAGTAGTTTAGTAATTTAGTAGTTTAGTAGTATTTTAACCTTCCAACCAAATGTTTTGCTAATTTTGTAAATAACCATTCAAATATCTTTACCATTTTTAACAACAAATTTGTTTCTCAATTCCTTTTGTATTTTGTTAATGTTTTAACTTTTTGTGCAAAAAATTATTGTTTAACAATTGACCAGATATGTACAGAACTGTGATGTATTGCCCTACTGTGTAGAGCAATACAGGCCTTAGCGCCCCACCATTGTATTATAATAATTTGAAATAAAATAGACCGGGTTGCGGTTCTCACCGGGGCGATCCTGGGTCCTCCTGGGGGTGCTCTTTGCTCTTACTGACGTAGAGGGGACATAACCTGCTAACCTAAGGTACAGATCAGGGTCCCCCCTCGTCCATATTAGTCTGTCTAGGTTGGTTGGTTGGTTGGGCTTTATGGCGCAAGGTCCAAAAATGGACATGCTGCGCCAAGAATAAAGTTTTGGAAGTATATTTTTATTTTATTTAATATTTTTCTTTCTTATTTTTAAACCCAAGCAACATTAAAACACAAAAATCAGTGTATAAGTTATCTTAAGATGTATATATTAAATAAAATAAATCAAATATATATAAAATCTTAAAATGTATAAATATAAATCATATAAAGTTTAAAAAACCTATTGCTCTCAAATAAGCAAATAGGTTTTTGTGGGGCGGCTCCCCCAGCAAATCAAATAGAGTTAAAAGGTTTGTTTTAAAATATTTAAAACGGTAGACGTTAAAAGTAGAACATGAGATTAAAATATGATAAACAGAAAATGGTTCATCACACGCCTCACACCATGGATTTAAATCACTTAAAAACAAATGTTTGTGTGTGAAACGCGTGTGTCCGATACGAAGGCGAGTTAAACTAACATCAGCACTTCGTAACGGTAAAACTGATAATGAGGTGAGGGATGGGAAAATGGTATGTAATTTGTTGACGACCTGTAAGTTCCACGATTCCTGCCATAGACCATATATAAAACTTTTTATAGCCTTTCTCACATCTGAGAGAGGGACCGATCGTAATATTGGGTCTGATGCAGCCTTTGCGGCTGCATCCGCTCTCTCATTTCCATCAAGACCTACGTGACTTGGTATCCAACAAAATATAATATCATATCCCTTGCCAGCAAGGGAATCTAATGCTCTAAAAATCTTTGACACAACAGGATGGCAAGTAAAACTATTGCTTCTCAATGCTTTCAATATACTCATGCTGTCAGTATATATACAAAATTGACGATGTTCATCTGTATTCACAAGCTGAAGCGCATAAAAGATAGCTGCGGCTTCAGCAGTATAGATGGAACAGGACGAATGTAGACTGTGACTAATAACTGTGTTATTTATAATAACTCCACAGCCCACGTGTCCTGCTGATTTTGAACCATCCGTGAATACAGGTGTGTATGATTTATACTGACAGCGATGGGAGGAGAATAGCGCTTTAAAAACAATAGGTGTTGTGTCAGATTTTAAAAACTGAGCAAAAGAGTTATTAAAATTAATGGTTGGATCATACCGAAGCGGATGAGCAAAATTATCAATAGACTCTATCCGAACATTACATAGGTCTGTGAGCCACAGATATGATTTGGCTCTTGTGAGAAAAGGTGGGATGCTCATTGGTCGTGCATCAAACAGTCTTTTTACAGAGGCAGTAGGAATCATGGAACGTAATGGGTGATAAGGGGTCGACATAATTTTTGCGAAGTAATTGAGAGATTGCTGCATTCGTCTCAGGTCTAAGGGTAGTTGTTCACAAACAGCATATAGACTCTGGACGGGTGATGTGCGGAAGGCGCCAGAGCATATCCTCAAAGCAGAGTGATGAACTGTGTCCAACCTTCGTAAAACGGAAGATCTAGCTGATCCATAAACAACACTTCCGTAGTCAATGCGGGACAAGATCAATGACTGATATACTCGAAGAAGTGATGTGCGATCTGCACCCCAAGATGTATTTGACAACACCTTGAGGATATTAAGCGATCGCTCACACTTCTTCCGCAAATATAGAACATGCGGAAGAAAAGTTAATTTTCGGTCAAAGATAATGCCCAGGAATTTTATTTCATTGACTACTTGTATTGGAGTGTTGTTGATGTAAATTATTGGATCATTATGCAGGCTAGTCTTTCTACAGAAGTGGACACATTTACTCTTGCTAGGAGATAAAGTATGGCCATTCTCAGCACACCATGCAGCAAGCTTGTTAACTGCTGTTTGCAGTTGTCTCTCAATTAACCGCATATTCGAACCCTGACATGATATTTGCAGGTCGTCAACATAGAGTGTACCATTTATTGATGGTGGTAGTTGATGTAGAATGTTACTGATGAATAAATTAAAAATTATGACACTTAAAATGGAGCCTTGGGGAACACCTTCGGCTTGAATAAAAGTATTGGAAAATACTGTTCCAATACGAACTTTAAAAACACGGGAGCTTAAAAAATTCTGAAGGAATATCGGAAGATTACCCCGAAAGCCAAAATTATATTATGAACGGAGAATTCCATATCGCCATGTACGGTCGTATGCCTTCTCAATGTCAAAGAAAATGGAGACCAGATGGTTTCTCCGCACAAAAGCATTGCGGATTTGGGTCTCCAAATATGTGATGTTATCAAGAGTGGATCTCCCTTTACGGAAGCCACTCTGATTAATATGTATTTATTTATTTTTTTCTAAGACATATACGAGACGGGCGTTGACCATACGTTCGAGAGTCTTACAGAAGCAACTCGTCAGAGCAATTGGTCGATAATTTGAAGGATCTGAAGGATCTTTACCAGCCTTAAGAACTGGAATCACTATCGCTTCATTCCATGCGGAAGGAAATTTCTTTTCATTCCAGATCCTATTGAACAAAAGTAGTATGTTCGACAGGGAGTCTGGACTTAAATTTCGAAGCATTTGATAGCTGATTCCATCAGGTCCTGGGCTGGTATCATGGGCCTGCTTTAATGCTCTCTTCAATTCCAACATCCTAAATTCACAGTTGTAAGGCAAGGCTTCACCATGGTTGAAACGAATTGGTGTTCGTTCAGCGCGACTCTTAGTCCTTAAAAACGAAGGACTGTAAGAGTCGTTGCTGGAGACGGTTGCAAAGGTTTCACCAAGGGTATTAGCAATGTCTTTAGGAGAAGAGTATATAGCAGCTCTGGATTTTAAAATAGGAATAGATAATTCTCTATATATTCCATTGGCTGCTTTCACTCTTCTCCACAACTGTTTACTGGATGTGGTTGGTTGGTTGGTTGGGTTTAATGGCGCAAGGTCCAAAGACGGACATGCTGCGCCAAGAATTAAGTTTAGAAGTACATATTTTATTTTTTTTATTATTTTATTTATTAATTTATTTTAAAAACCCAATCAACATTAAAATTTTAAAAATCAAAATTCAGTGTATAAATATATTAAAATCAAATTACACATAAAAGCAAAATCAAAATATATATACTTTTAAAATTTAAAAAATGTAAATTAAATATAATGTATAAAACCTATTGCCCTCAAAAAGGCAAATAGGTTCCTGTGGGGTGGTTCCCCAAGCAAATCAAATAAGGTTAAAATATCACAATTAAAAAAGTGTAAACGATATTGGTTAAAATATTTGCATGAAATTAAAATATGATAAACAGTGAATGGTTCATCACACGTTTCACACCATGGATTTAATTCATTTAGAAACAAATGTCTATGTGTGAAACGTGTGTGTCCGATACGAAGGCGGGTTAATCTTACATCAGAACTTGGTATCGGTAAAACTTTTAATGAGGTGATGAATGGAAATATGGCACGCAACTTGTTATTAACCTGCATATTCCAAGACTCCTGCCAAAGATCTTGAGTAAGTTTTTTAACACATTTTCTCACATCCAACAAAGGAATGGATGGAAGAGTTGGGCCAGATGCAGATTTAGCAGCTGCATCAGCCCTCTCATTGCCATCGAGACCTACATGACTTGGGATCCAGCAGAAAATTATTTCATATCCCTTGCCAGCAAGGGAATCTAATGCTCGGAATATTCTAGACACAACAGGATGGCAGTCAAAACTACTGTTCCGCAAAGCTTCCAACACACTCAAACTGTCAGTGTACACACAGTATTTAAAATCATCACATGTATTCATCTGCTGAAGAGCTTGGTAAATAGCACTTGCTTCAACAGAGAAGATGGAACAGGATGGATGGAGGCTGTAGCTAAGTGTTTTGTTCTCAATAACTACAGCACAACCAACATGTCCTGTAGATTTTGAACCATCAGTGAAAACCGGTGTGTAGGTGGCGTACTGACAGCGATGTGAGGCATATAGCTGCTGGAAAACAGTAGTTGCTGTGTCTGATTTTCTAAAACGAGCAAAAGGATTGATGATTTTAATCTGTGGATCGTACCAAGGTGGGTGTAGAAGAAGGTCCGTTTTATCAAAACGGACATCACATAGGTCTGAATATAATAAGTTGGACTTTGTCCGAGTGAGAAAAGGTGGAATGCTGTATGCACGAGCGTCATACAGCCTCATTAGTGCAGGTGTAGTAGTCATGGAACGTAATGGATGATGAGGGTCAGACATGATTTTTCCATAATAACTGAGAGACAGCTGCATTCGTCTCAGGTCTAAAGGCAGTTGTTGACATATTGCATATAGACTCTGGACGGGTGATGTGCGGAATGCGCCTGAACATATTCTCAAAGCAGATTGATGTATTGTATCCAATCTGCGTAAAACGGAAGACCTAGCAGATCCATACACAGAACACCCATAGTCAATACGAGATAAAATTAATGACTTGTAGACACGAAGTAGTGCCGTGCGATCAGCACCCCAAGATGTATTAGAAAGCACCTTGAGGATATTAAGCGATCGCTCGCACTTCTTCCGCAAATGAAGAACATGCGGAAGAAAATTCAACTTCCGGTCAAAAATTATTCCCAGAAACTTTATCTCGTTGACAACAGGGATAGGAGTACTATTTATATAGATAGTAGGATCATTATGTAGGCTGGTCTTCTTGCAGAAATGGACACAATTACTCTTGCTAGGAGACAAAGTGTGGCCATTCTCAGCACACCATGCAGCAAGTTTGTTGACGGTTGTTTGTAGTTGTCTCTCAATTAAACGCATGTTAGAACCCTCACATGATATTTGCAGGTCATCAACATAAAGTGTCCCATAAACAGGAGGTGAAATTTGATGAAGAATGCAACTGATGTATAGGTTAAAAAGTGTGACGCTTAAAATAGAGCCTTGGGGTACACCCTCGGCTTGAATAAAAGTATTGGACATAACCGAGCCAATACGAACTTTAAAACCACGGGAGCACAAAAAATTTTCTATAAATATTGGTAAATTACCCCTAAAGCCAAAATCATACATCCTACGGAGAATTCCATAACGCCAAGTACGGTCATAAGCCTTCTCTATGTCGACGAAAATGGAAACGAGATGATTCCTCCGCACAAAGGCATTGCGGATCTGCGTTTCCAGGTATGTAATATTATCAAGAGTGGACCTTCCTTTACGGAAGCCACTCTGATTGATGTGGATACATTTATTTGTTTCTAAGACATAGATGAGACGGGCATTGACCATACGTTCGAGAGTCTTACATAAGCAACTCGTCAGAGCAATTGGTCGATAACTTGAAGGAACAGAAGGATCCTTATTAGCCTTAAGGATCGGAATCACTATTGCTTCGCTCCAAAGTGATGGAAATTTATTTTCAGTCCAGATCCTATTGAACAGGTAAAGTAAGTTCAACAGGGAGTCTGGACTTAAATGGCGAAGCATTTGATAGCTGATTCCATCTGGTCCTGGGCTAGTATCATGGGCCTGCTGTAATGCTCTCTTCAATTCCAACATCCGAAATTCACAGTTGTAAGGCAAAGCTTGTCGATGGTTGAAACGAATTGGTGTTCGCTCAGCACGACTCTTTGTCCTTAAGAACGAAGGACTATAAGAGTCGTTGCTTGAGACGCTAGCAAAGGTTTCACCAAGAACGTTAGCGATGTCCTTAGGAGAAGAGTGCACAGCAGCTCCGGATTTTAAAATAGCAATAGAGAATTCCTTATACATTCCATTGGCTGCTTTCACTCTTCTCCACAACTGTTTACTGGATGTGGAAGAAGTAATTGAGGATACATAGCGAGACCAGGATTCCCTCTGACTTCGACGACGAGCTCTGCGAGCTAATGCTTTTGCTCTCTTAAAGGCGATAAGATTCTCCGTTGTGGGGTACCTCCGAAATAACCCCCATAACTTCCTTTGTCTTCTATAAGTTTGTTGGCATTCTTTGTTCCACCAAGGTTTGCAGCGCCTATGTGGTATAGGGGAACTCTTTGGTATTGATGCATCAGCTGCATTCTTAATTGTTTGTGTGACTTCAAAAACGGCAATATCAATGTCTTCGATCGAAACCATTGCATCATCAA